>BMAU01019093.1:0-205000 GCA_019973935.1 Trichonephila clavipes | reverse complement strand
TTCTTCGAAAATGGTCAAGTAGTCACCCAAAGGTTCTTCAAGATCTAGATACATCACTTTTAGCTTCGAAGCCGATACATTCTCTAGGTGATGAAGAATCTAAACAACGCGTGCTAGGGTTAATCTGGAACTTGAAAACAGATTCGATTCAAGTTAAAGTAGTACATGAAGAAATTGTAAAAACAAAAAGACAATTACTTTCCGTCATTGCGCAAATCTTTCATCCTCTAGGACTATTCTCACCCTCGGTTATAACTCTCAAATTAATGTTACAAGAGTTGTGGAAATCTAAAGCCTTTTGGGATGATCCTATACCCTCATCCATTCTGGAAAATTGGAATAAATTCACTAAAGAAAGTAAATATTTAAATTCGATTTCAATACCTCGTTTTTTGGGGATTGATCAAAATTCTGATATCATATTACATGGATTCTGTGACGCCTCTGCAAAAGCGTACGCCGCAGTCGTCTATCTCAAATCTAAACAAGAAATACATCTTGTAAGTGCCAAAACCCGAGTTGCTCCAACCAAGCAACTTACGATACCAAGATTAGAACTTTGTGGAGCCCTACTATTAGCAGAACTCATATCAGTGAGTCAAAAAGCACTCAGAACTAAACCAGCTGAATGTTTTTTATGTACTGATTCCACAATTGTCTTAAGTTGGCTTATGAAACCCCCATTAAAGAAAACATTTTCGTAAAAAATAGAATAACTAAAATTTTAAATCTAACCTCAACCGATGAGTGGCATCATATTTCAATAAAACTTAACCTCACCGATTGTGCGACTCGTGGGTTATCCCCAAGAGTTAATGAATGCAGATTATTGGTGGAAGGGTCCAGATTGGATCAACAATGATTTAAAAGAAGAATTAGCATCGGCTAAAATTCTAACTACTTGCACAGTCGAAGCTGATTCTGTATTAAATTATATACCTTTGGTCGTTAAGTCAAATCCGTTAGAACCTATCATCAGTAAATTTTCAAACTTTACTAAACTTATTCGAGTTATTGCTCTATGTAAAAGATTCATCAATAATTGCAAATCAGGATCTAAGGTAAAAGGACAATTAAAATCAGAAGTAGAGTCGGCACATAAATTTCTTGTGAAAACCATTCAACAAGCCGAATATTTGCAAGAAATAAGTCATTTAAAATATCATAAACCCATACCTAGGTCCAGTAAACTAATATCTTTAAATATATTTTTAGATGAAGATGAAATTCTTCGGGTAGGTGGCAGACTCACCAAACAGCCTACACTCTCATTCGATCAAAAATTTCCGATAACCATTCCCAAGCATCATTCTATTACTACTTTAGTAATTAGACAATTCCACCTTCGTGGTTTTCATTCAGGAACTCAAATGACATTATCTTTAATTCGGCAACGCTATTGGATACCGGATGGACGATCGACTGTTCGACGAGAAATAAAACGATGTATCGAATGTTGTAGATTTAACTCTAAACCATCGTACCCTAAAAAACAACCGAAACAAAGAATCACCCAAACTCGCCCATTTGAAATCGTCGGCATAGACTTTGCCGGACCTATTTTGACTAAATGTCAACACCTTCGAAAGGCTAACAAATTTAAGTCCTATATCTGTCTTTTCATATGTTTAGCTACAAAGGCAGTTCATCTTGAACTCGTCTCCACTTTATCAACTGATGCCATGCTAGCCGCACTGCGTCGATTCATTGCTCGACGTGGTCATCCGTCTGAAATCCATTCGGACAATGGCACTAACTTCATAGGAGCCAACAACTAATTGAAACAACTCTATATGCTAGTGAAAGAACACTCAATACAAAAGTATTCTACAGATAGAAATATTAGATGGAAATTCATACCTCCCTATGTTCCGAATTTTGGAGGTCTTTGGGAGTCCTCAATCAAGTTAGCCAAGAGGCATCTTATCAAAACCTGCAAAGGACATCTTCTGAGTTTTGAAGAACTATCGACTCTGTTGTGCCAAATAGAAGCGTGCATCAATTCTAGACCCCTGGTTCCACTTTCCAGTGATCCAGCAGATATACGAGCTCTCACACCAGGGCATTTCCTTATCGGAGAACCCTTACTCGAAATTCCTGAGAGTAAATCAATAACTAATACTTCTTTAAGTCTCTCTTGTAGATGGAAAAGTCTTTTGAAGCTACGTCAACACTTCTGGGATCGTTGGCACAAGGAAGTTCTACATCACTACCAATCCAGGCCCAAGTGGAAAGCTTCCCAATCTGAGGTACAAGTGGGCAATCTAGTTCTGATATCTGATGACAACAGACCCCCTCTCCTGGCCCATGGCAAGAATACTAAAACTCATACCAGGCACGGATGGAACCAATAGAGTAGCCATTCTACAAACCGGATCTGGACTAACTCGTAGATCGATTAACAAAATTGTTGTCCTGCCAATTTGCGCCCGGGAGGATGGAGATTCAGAAATCCACCACTAGAGGGCTCCAGGAATCGAAACCAAAACTTTCTGCAGGCACTCCTAGAGTAGAAAGAAAATTCGCCATTCGGATTCGAACTCTTAATTCTGAGATATTGAGATTCTTACTATACGATATTTACTGTCTGCATTGAGCAAATGTAATTCATTTATTCGAAATAACAAGTTGTAATCAATTCTTATTCGAAATCGAATAATATCTGATTTGTACCATCCTGTGAGAGAATTGGAATATACATTAAATAGAAAACCTGAAAGAGGTGAGTCCTTTCTTTTGTTGAATTCCTTTTGTATGAAAATTCTTGATGTGTACTATTCTATATTTAAGTCTAATCGTTTAAAAACAAAATTCTTAACTCTAATTCTAATCTAATCTAACATACACCCACATCTTAAAACATTGTTTAAGAAATGACATGAATATGAAAATGTGTGTAGGATAATTTTTTAAATTACTGATCTTTCTAAAATGCTATACAATTTGGAAATAAATAAGTACTGATCCTTATTTTGAAAGTACGTTATTTGCATTTATTAATAATTAGTATTTATATTTAAATAATTAGTAGTAGTAGCAGGATAATACCTTTATTTATTAGTATTTACGGTCATCTTCTACAAAATTGTAGCTTCGAATATGTAATATATTTAAGAAGAAATAATTTCCCTCTTATAAGTTCTTCACTAAGAAATTTAATTAATTCATTTTTT
This sequence comes from Trichonephila clavipes, assembly GCA_019973935.1. Lineage (NCBI taxonomy): Eukaryota > Metazoa > Arthropoda > Arachnida > Araneae > Nephilidae > Trichonephila > Trichonephila clavipes. The sequence continues at coordinate 201,827 of BMAU01019093.1, read as the reverse complement.
TTCTTTTAATTTCGTTTCGTAAATTTTGCAAGTCAAAATACGAATATTGTTAAAAGATTCTCTGTACACCCTTTCAAAAGTATTGTAATGTTCTTTTCATTTTGTGTTGAGCTTGATAAATGTTTTAAAGACAAAAAGAAGAGATAAAATGAAGAAAACTATTTTTTGTCTCCTTATGATTTTAACAGAAAATTCTATTTCTCTGGAGTCCATGAGGAAACTTTGTTATTGAAAAAAATCATTTTTTCTTCTTTTTGCAAAGTTTTACTCTCCTAAATTTGACTATTCTAGGAAACTAGTTTAATTTCTCAATTAGAAGTTCTTGATTTATTGTTAACTTATAAAATATTATTAAAACAAATTGGCTATAAATTTTCTTTTTAAACTCTGTGACCTTTTATTGTATTGATTTTTCTAATATAATTAACTGCATAAAATCGTGCTATGGGCCTTAATCTTTTAATGAAGTGTAATTAATTCTGTATCAAATAATTTACCTAAGATTAAGTTTTGGCAAGACATTTTTCACAACCTTAGAAGCAACAACTATTTATTTATTTTTCCTACTGATGAATGTACAGGAATTAAGGAATTCCAAAATAAAATCACAAGTATTTATACCTTTATTCTTAAATCCTAATCCTTCAACATACTATTTAGACAATAAAAAGAGACTTCCATAATAATAAAATATTAAAAGTAGTTTTTCAGAATGTAGATAAAAATAAGAGGTCAAATAAATTAAATGAAGTAACGCTTATCATTTTTTAAAAAAAATGAAAACAATTTTATACTTAACTCTGCATAATAGATGTGAAAAAAAAATTAAGAAGATTGATAAACTTGAAATATATGTTTTGGTATAGCACGTAATAAATCACGGAAGGTCATCAATATCTTATATTTGGAATATGTCTAGCTAATTATATATACACTGCTGGACAATTGCTAAGGACGGATCACAAATTGCTATGTAGCATAGCATTAAGCGAGACATGAGGCCTAGTAGGATAAAATATAGTTGCCACACTGTTCAGACATTAGAATAAAGAATATTTATTGTTCTGGAAAGTACAAAAGCTGTGAAACATCTGAAAGAAGAAAAAAAAATGTTCATTTGATCTGCGTACGGAGAAATAGAACAATGCATCTAAAAGTCAGCAGGCACCTTAAAGAAAGGTATCAGTACGGGATATGTCCACCGTGGAGTGTGATGCAACATTCCACACGTCGTACTATACTTTGCAAAACATTATTCAGCAGCTGTTGAGGCAATTTATCCCATTCCTCTGTGAGTGCACGGATGAGGGTGTTCTTGTTTGTCGGAGGACAGTTTCGACCAGCAACTTGCCTCCCCAAAGCATCCCACACATTTTCAATGGGGTTTAGATCTGGAGAACGCGCTGGCCATACGAGACGTTGAATACCCTCGCTGTCTAGACAATCCTGAACAGCGAGTGTTCGATGACATGTTGCGTTGTCGTCCATAAAAACAAATTTATCACCGACAGCACCACGAAAAAGACGAACATGAGGAAGTAGAACTTCATCAATGTATCGTTGGCCCGTCATAGTCCCATTCGCAACCACATGTAGGCGTGTACGGCCATTGATCATGATGCCGGCCCACACCACGATACTGCATGTCGGATATCGGTCCTTTTCCTGATATTTTCTGGACGATAAGCAGTACCATTCTCGTGCCAGATCAGTTGACGTCTACAATCCGATGACAGACTGAACCTACTCTCATCTGAGAATAGTACGCATGCCCAGTCCTGTTCAGTCCAATTGTGATGCTCACGACACCATTGCAAACGGGCAGTACGGTGCTGTTTGGTCAATGGGACACACACAACAGTTCTGCGTGCGTATAGTCCTCCTCCCCTCAAACGTCTGGCAACAGTTTTTCGGGAGATCTGCTTTCCTGAGGCAGCAAGAAACTGATTTGCCACCTGCTGAGCTGTGGTGCGCCTGTTCCTTTTTACTGATAGGACGATATATATGTTTTCTGCAGGCGTCGTACTTCTAACACGACCTTGCCCGTGCCGTCTACTACACATTCCAGTAGTTTTAAATGACTTCCACAGCCGTGAAACAACGCTGTGAGCGATGTCGAACGCCCTGGCAACATCTGTTATTTTTCGCCCTTCTTCGATCTTTCCAATAATTCGGCCACGCATAAAATCATCTATGTGATGTCGGGAAGACATGCCAAAAATTTTAAGTTCGTCTATTAAATCTTTCCTGTAAAACTTTGACTTGAAACAACAACTGTCCACACGCGTCAAAACCTTTAAAGCTCCTATGAACGCTATCACGTGATGAACAGACGTGGAAAAAAAATTTGCATACTCATACTTCTTCTTACTAATATCCCGCACTTATTCTAATTTTCCACATTTTGCTTCCTTTAATTTTGTGGTTGCTATGGATGATAGTGTTATCCGTCCTTAGCAATTGTCCAGCAGTGTATTTTCATATAATCTTGTCTGTCTGACATCAAATGTGAGATCACAATTGATATTCATCTATGATATCCAATTCATCAATATCTTTACTAGTATTACTTCAGTCATGTCATGGTTCCGCTCTTTCAGTTGGAGATCTGAAACACATCCAGTCTGTCTGAATTCCTGGTCCTCAGGATTGACAGGATGTTAAAAAAAGAGAGGTGATGTTCAGTGATCATCTTTGTCGCTTCGCCATGTTTCAAAAATACGCCGTTCATTCTCAATAATTCTCGTGTATCTCCTACATGTTGCATTGATAAATAATTAATGTATGATGATGATTGTATATATATTTATTCATTACTTAAAATGCAATTATACCTCAGATATTTAGGATAATTCTAATGTAGTTAGATGCTAAAATGTGAATTCTTTCATTTGCGAAGTTTCTAGTTTTATACACTTTTGGGTTTCTATAGGATCATAGAATTAAACTCTTACCCAATTACTCTTAGAATGGCTTACATAAATTTGTATTAAAATATAGCTTTGTATCGCATCATGACATTTGTCTAAATTCATAAAAGTAATGTTTGATCTTTAGAATTTCTATTTTTCTTCTCAGAATACTATGGTTTAAAACGGGAACAAATGATGAAGGAATTTGTAAAATCACGATTTTCCACTGATTTTTAATACATAATTTGGCTGCTTTAATGATTCCCTAGTGACTTATTTGTGTGAATTATATATTCAAAAAACAAATGTTACAAATATTTTTAAAATTGTAAGAAATATATTCTACTAGAGCTTTTCCTGATTTTAATGTTATAAATGTGCTATTATTGTATACAAATATATACAATTATCTATACTAATAATGAAAATGTAAAAACACATAAAGTAACATTACGCTATCGCAATCAAAATGGCTGTCTTCTTAACCGTTAAAATTTCTTCGAAAAGTGAACTTGTAAAGATTTTAAATTAGACGTCTGACAAATTGTTTCTTTATAACAAAATGACACCAAGACCAATGAAATGTTTCAAATCCCATCGCTCCTCTAATGCTGTCATCCCATTCGTCAAAGAATTCCCTGCTACCGGAAGATGAGGAACGGATTTGAAAGACGACTATCTCTCGAAGGATCTAATCCCAGCAGATGAAGTCGACTTGTTCAATTAATGATCCTCCTGGAGTTCAGCTCAAGGGCCGATTTATTTTTCTTCCTGAAAAATGTGAAGCATCGTCTTTCTACCGGCTCTTGAAACCGTTTATCAAATTTGTCTTACAACATCTTGATTTATATAGGTTAGACGATAAATGTACTGATTTACTAACTCGTTCGAAAAAATTAATATTTCTAGTCAAGGATATATAAAGAAAGATAAGATATAAATGTTCGAAGAAGATAGAATAAATATAGTATAACTCGAACATTTTTAATGTTTTCTTTTCAATTTTAAGATTTAATTTGAAAAAATAAAATTATAAGTGTAGAAGGAGTATTACTATTCTAAATATTTGAAAGTTTACGAGAACTTAAAACAGTATTATTTTTGTAATGGACATTTTGTGCTGCTAAAAACAAAATATATCCAAGTTTATCTATAAATATTTTTATGACCAATTAAGTGGAAATTTATAATTCTTTCCTTCGATATTTAAAATATGACATCGGGAAATTTGACTATACATGATCTGGTTCATTGTTAATTACACGTGTCATTTCTCAATATGAATATATTTTATTTAGAAATTATTGAGTTATATATTTTCCAATTCCTTCATTGTATTTCGTGTGATACAAGAATATTTATATGATATACTTATTTGACTAAAACATAGATATGTAGTGTACTTTCATAATATCGCATCATCATTACTCATAATGACGGATCATCCTTACTCATAGTAACGGATTCTTGATCCTTACGTCTTATTGGCTGTTAAAACCTACTATTGAATTTCATTGGTCAGAAGAAATGTCCTCTGGCATTTCTTCTATCTTCCCAGAATTCCACTCTGACGAAGGGAGTATATTAACTCGAACTTATAGTTGATGGATTAATAGGAGAATCTGCTTCCCGCAGGGAAGCTCAATCTCCAATCAGGATTAACTGGATGAGTTGCATGAGTTCAGCTTTCACTTAGCCCTTTGCTGCTTTATTATAAAATATTGTGTGAGTAATTTAAAGTGTTAACATGAGAAATTAATAATTTACTTTTGTGTAAATATAAATGAGAATTTAAGTGTTTTGTGATTGATTAAATGCATTTGTGTTGTTTGTTAAGTGTGAATGATTAATTAAATTAAAGCCATGTCCGTTATAGCGGACTTTAAGAAAATGGAGGTCGGAGAAACTTTCGGCACAGGGTTACCCGCACCGTCGGAAGGACCGCCTCGTCTGAATTTCGCCCAAAATGAGCGGGTATTTGACTGAATTAGCTTGAGGATGTGTGGTCCAATCAGGGGACAGCCTATGGTGGCTCTTAAGGAGTGGGTGTGTCAATAGGAATTGAGTTTGGGTGCCGAGGCGATCCCAGTGCTCGCTTCGCTATTGGCCGGCTTGCTCTGTTCCTATTGGTCGAGAGTAAGTCTAGTATAATTTTAAGTTTATCCAGAAGAATTTTAAGAATATAAGCGATTAAATTAAAATATTGCGCGGTCTGTTAAATGAAGGATTAATTACATATTTTTCTATTCGAGCAATTGCTCGGTTTGTATGATTATCTATGTTATTGAAAAATTTTGTAGCTATTTTTTTGAAGAAACATTTTAAAGTTTTAAGTTTGATTGCTAATCTGATATCTTCATTCCTAACATACCACGGAGAATCCGTGATAATTTTAATAATTTTGTTTTGGGCTGATTCCAGCATCTTGATGTTAGAATAGGCTGCGTGGCCCCAGATTGGACTTGCATATTGTAGAATTGGTCTGAGAACGAGTTTATAAATAAGCATTTTATTTCTTAAAGATAAGCATGATTTCCGTGCAATTAAGGGGAAAACTTTAGCGACGGAAATATTGAAATTTCTACGTATATGTATAATGTGTTGTTTAAAAGTGAGTCTTTTATCTAGGATTACTCCTAGGTATTTGGTGCTTTTGGACCAGGGTACGTGCGTGTTGTGTAAATATAATTTCGGTGGTTCTTTTTTGATGTGGTGAGAGAAGAAGACGGCCTCTGTTTTTGCTACATTTAGAGCAATTTTCCAAGTAGAGAACCAGTCTTCTAGTTTGGCTATATGTTTGTGTAAGAAGTGAGTAACGAGTTGTAATTCGTTACTTTGTGCCAGGATCGCCGTGTCGTCGGCAAACATGCAAATCGTGGATTGGCTGGTTCTAGGGATGTCATTTACATATATATTAAATAATATTGGCGAGATGGAACTGATCTCGAACTTAATTATTTGTTATGTTGGAAATAAAGTTTATATTTTTGTAAAACCACTGCAATTTTACTTTGCCACTCACAACACAATACACTAAAGATATTTCTATTTTTTTTATAATAATGATAACAAAATTATGATTTCTTAAATAATTCTCTACCGGATTGTTTGCATACTTAAAGTAAATTATTTGAAAATTCTATTTTCTTAATGAAAACTTATCCTCTTTTTTATTCGTAAAGGCGGGTGTTTATTATAGAGATATACAGTCAAAATCATTTTTAAAGAATATATAAACTCTGTACCAGCCTTTGAGTTCATTAAAAAAGGTTAAACATGGTGAATAATTTAAAATTAAGATTTCTGGTTTTGCGTTAATTATTTTTGGTTATATTGAGAATTTGACAAAAAAATATAAATAATTTGTAATTTTACAAAATTTTGAATTTTTTATAAATAATTTTTAAATTTTTACTTATATAACTATTATTAATAAGCGAAACAAAAAGGATATCCTTCTACAATTTCTTCATTCACAACAGATGCTCAACATAATGAGTTTCGCAATAAACATTCAGATTATGGTAACATTTCAATTATACGTTTTGCCACAACACTTCTCATCACAAGATTCAAAAACAGATTCAATGTGTCTATTGAACTTTTACGATGTTTCCAGTACTAAGTAAAGGCAAAAATGGTCATCAAAATACTTTTAAATGAGATAAGACTTGATGTTTGGTTGGAACTAAGTGATTAGAAAGAAGGGATTTTTCACATATCCAGGTATTTGGTTGCCATGTATGAAATGGAGAAAAACAATGCACATAATTGAATTCGATTTTCTTTCCAATAAAAACTAAGATTTTAAGATGATTTGATATTTTTTTTCAAACTGAAATATGCGTTAAAAATAGGAAAAGATGTACATCTCACACAAAAAACAAATTATATCAAAATACGACGTCTAAATGAGGTTATGTGTAATTAAAAAAATAACATGAACTTTGCTCCATTTCATACCTGACAACCTGATACAGGGGTGTCCAACACGCAGCCCGTCAGTACATAAATAGTGGCCCACTGACTCTTAAAAAATTTTTAAATATCAGATTTTTGAAGTTTTTTCATTTTGAAATTTATTTGAGAGTAAATTTATATATATATATACAATACCTGTTACCTATTCTTGTTTCAAAATAAATCCGTTTTGATAATAGAAATGTCCCTTGGATTAAAATAAAATTATATTTTATCAAACAGTTACATTTGATTTTTCTATAACAAATTACTTTTTTAATAAATTTCGAATTGCATCATGCACATCCTGTACTTTGGATATGATTCTCTGTGGGTGCGACTTTCATTTCTCCACCTCTTTTTCTGTTTGCAGTGCCCAAAATGCAAGAGGCAGTCAGAGATGTTTTTCAAAGTTTAAATCTATATTCAGGACGATTAAGATAAATAGCAATGTATGCTTAATCGTTTGCGAATGACAACACAATCAAATTTCAACAATGAGTAACGAAAGATCTATTCAAAAGGAACACCGTGATTTTCAAGAAAATAGCAAAAAAAAAATGTAATATTTTAAACCTTTTTTGATCATTGCATTATTATATTATATAAACAGTATTATATTATCTATGTCTGTATACGTGAAAAATAATGAAAACAATAATAATTCATTCTGTTTTAAATTTTCACTCCAATAAATGTTTTTTTTTTTCAAATCTGATATAAAGGTACATATTTTCATGTGTGGCCCGTGAGATTATAATGTTTTTCCGAAGTGGCCCGCAAGGTCATTTGGGTTGGATACCCCTGACATAATATATAAATTACAGGATGATCCCAAATTCATGGCACAAACCTTAAGGGTAGGGGCAGGACATTGTAATAATAATTTTATGGTATGGGAATGTATGGGCGCATGAAAGGAACGACAAAGCGTCGTTGACAAGTGCAATGTTGACAAAAACTGTTCAAAATTGCGTCCACCATGTTGAAACCACATGTGATTACGAATGGAGATCGTAACATTCTGCAGCAATTCTATTAACACCTTTTCCAGAAAATAAGATAAGGCGCTTTCCCATACTGAGATGCATCGTGTTCTACGGAAGCTAGGTATCTACGTCCACCCTACCAGCAACGTAACTGAACCGACAGACGCAACTCCATTTCTCTTTTCTTCTATCATCCCTGTTTTCGCCTCACTGAGTCACTTGCACCCGTACATTCTTACAGAATAAGTGATTATCACAAAATGTACTGTGTGTATCTACCCTTAAAGTTTGTATCATGAATTCGATACCACTCCGTATAATTGTATATGTAGTAACTAAAACTGTTAGAAACAACCCATTCAAAATTGAATTCAACAGTCTTTAGGTTTGAAAGAACTGATTTATTTGTGAAACTAATTATTAAAAGCAATTAATCAAACAAGACGTTAGGCTATATATAACATTTATTTAGATATTACTAAAAAAAATCAACTCAAATGTTTAAAACAAAAACATGCAGTTTGTTTCCAGATTTCCTCCCCATTTCATATATAAATTTGTTATGCTAGGTGAGATCACGTGATATCACCATCAGCAAAATGAGAGCCAACACTGGAACCTTATCAACACCAATACCCCCTTTCCCCCACATTTCTGCAAAACCTATATCAAATTATCAGTTATAATCGATGTTCCATATGTTTAATGTAATTCACTTGATACTTGAATTTGAATTATTTGTTCAAGTTAAAACAGAATACGTTGAAAATTATATTTTATGGAATGATTCACTGAATGAAATGCATATTTATACATTATATTTCAAATAAAAAATATTTTGATTTAAAAGAAAGAGAAATTTACAGATTTTAGGGTTACAAAAGCGATAAGTAGTACAGCTTGTGGTTTTTGATATGACACAAAAACGTAATTACTTACATTAATTTTACTTCACTATAAAAAATTCATCAATATATGTTCAATATTTCAAATACTCATAAAGAAATCTAGATATTTTTCAGTTTTAAAAACTCTTCTTCTGAGATTTTTTTTTTCTAATCCAAAAATTAACTACTCTATTTAAGGAGGTCACTTCACGAAAATCCATGAAATAATCGATTTTTCAATAATGATTGAAACATAAAATACCATTCTTTTTCTTTCTAATGCAGTTTAAATTTTTGCTCTAGCTTAATTAGAAGTATTTTTAATATTTTTTTTAAAAACTTGTTTACATCTGTCAAACCCCAAAACCGCTGATTGCCACGCCCTCTCAAATCAAAACAAAAGACACATGTTACTTTTTAGCCTTATCAAATGGTTTAAATTTATTAAAAGAATTTATTTTGATCAGCAGCTTATCCAGGAAAGAAGTGAAGTGAATAGTTATAGATGTTTGTTTACTTACAGCCTATTTTTTACCTCCTTAAATGCAACGGATTTCTGCGATCGTTTTCAATAGTGTTTTCCATCAAAAACATTAATAAAACATTTACAAAACGTTTTTTAAACTCTGTTAAGTAATAAAATGTTTAAAAAACGAAAGAGTTTGGAAAAAAATGTACAACATTCCAAACTTTTATGGATTTAAATGTTGATAAGTCAGACAATTTCAACATAAATAAATCAGCTTTAAAATCTAAGTTAGGTAAGTTTAATAAAGAGTATGTTTCTTTTTTAGATTCATTTGAATATTTCTGTGAAATTCCTGACATTATACTGTTCTTTTGTGCTTTGAAACAACATTAATTACATAAAATTAATGTAAAAACCAAGGTATTCACATAAATTTTGGTCACCAAATCTAGGGTTTGGCTACAAAATTGTTAATATGTTGTAACTTTTGTGGTCTTATTCAAACATTTCTTATTGCCAGGTTTTCTAAAACAGTAGTTAATCAAAAAAGGTACAAAATTATATGAAGTGGACACAATAGAATTTCATATGCTATGAGGTCTATTTAAAAAGTAGCAGTTGCAAAAAATATTTTGCGGAGTTATGCATTTGTCACTTACACCATAGTGGGTTTGTGATTCCATGCATACATTAAATAATGTGACAGAGAAAGTAACCAAAGTGTCTATGGCTTTAGCTGCTGCCGAAACAATATTTAATAATGGATAACCAAATGTACCAGTGGCTATTAATGGTACCTGGCTAAAAATAAGCTATATATTTCTAAATGGTGTTGTTACGGCAGTTAGTTTGGACACTGGGAAAGTTGTTGATGCTAAAATATTATCACAGAAATGTTTGTGTAATTTTAACAGCGATGTACATAGCAATGAGTGTTCGGCAAGTTACATTGAATATAGTAGGGGAATGGAAGTTGAAGAGGAGCACTTTTTTTTTTGTATCTCTCATCACTCGCAGACATTACACAATTTACGATATACACAATATTTGGACTATATGGGAACTCTAAAGCATACAAATCAGTTTTAGAATCTAAAGATATGTCAATATTGAACAATTAGAATGTGTTAATCATGTTGAGAAAATGATGGAGACATGACTTAGGGCCTTAAAATTAAAGGACAGAAAGCTTAAAGACAAAAAATCTCTAGGATGCCGTAATAGCTTGACAGATGCTGAAATAAACAAATTGCAAAGTTGCTATGTTTTGGCTGTTCAAAACAACTCGGGAAAATTTGTCAGCCATAAGGCAAGCTATATGGGCTATAATTTTTGATAAAATGTTCACAGGTTTGAATCTACGACACGGTTTATGCCCCATGGGATGTGACTTGTGGTGTAGATTTAATATGTCCACATACTGAAAGGTTACACATACAAGCATAAACATGACTTACTTATTGTAATTAGGAATTACATAAACAAAGTATTTAGAGGTCACTAATCTTGAACATTTATCTGGATGCTAGCTTGATAAAACTCAAAATATTAGTGAAAGCGGAAATAGTTTTTGGTGTATAATTCCAAAAACTGTATTTGTGCAATTGGGAACTTCAAAAACTATAGTACATGAAGCTATATACTTATATAATCAAAACTTCATTACCAAATTGAAAGTTTTAGATGTATTAAACATTCAACACCTGAATTATACCAATGTCGAGCATTGCAAAAAGTAGATCATCCGTGTATTAGGAAAGCATAATAGTCAGTTTTACAATGAACCAAAGAAGCCAGAATTAAAAACAAACAATTAAAATGTAGGCAAGAAGATGATCTTAAAGATGACACTAATAATCCAAGTTATAGTTCTGGTATGCATTAGTTAATAGTAAGTTTGTACTTTAAATCACTATTTCTCAAAAGTGTAAATTTCAACACAAAAGGAACATTTTTGAAAAAACTACTTATTTTACAGCCTTGAAACTTTGCACATATGTTAACACTATACAAATAAATATTTTAATGAGAGATTTTGTCAAAAAAAAAAAAAAAAATTATTCAAAAAATATTTATGGATTAAAATGTACAAGAATTTTCATCATTTTAAAATTTTTGACGTGTTACTCCACATATGAATTTTTTTAAAAAAACTAATCAAAATTTTGAAAAATGCTCCCATTAAAATAATAAAAACAATACAATGAATACACAAAAAAAATTCATGACTGTACAACCAGCCAATTTTTAAAAAATGTTCCTTAAACTTGGTCATTTTTAACATTACGGAGATAGGGAAAATGCTGCGTGAAGTGACCCCCTTAAGTTTTATGATATGTCTGTACTTATAATTTTATTACTTAAGAACAAACATGAAAGTATAACGACATGTAAAAAAGATATTCAGTTATTTCGAACGTATTAACATGCTTAAAATATTTCAAAATTTCACGTTCTCTTACAATACCAAAAGAAGTTTTTTTTATTTTAAAATATTAAGCTTGTTTATCGAGATTACTTTATTTAATATGTATATATATATATATATATATATATATATATATATATATATATATATTGTTGCTATCCTTTAGAACACTAATTTGAGATAAATTACTAAATGAAACGGCTGTTTAATTACTATTATTTATAACCAAGCTTTTAATTGATTTCATGTATATAATTTAAGAAAATTATGTTCAAATGTATTAAGCAAACCTTAAGTAACGTGTAAAATATTTCGAATAAACAAACTCAGTTACACAAGACCAAATTTCCAGAAAATCCAAAGATCATACGGACGTTGAAACTTCACATGCCACATTATCTTACATTAGAAATAAGTTCCATTAAATAATATGCAATGCACATTTAATTTAATGGTTGTTTCTTGGAATGCGTGCTACAGATCATTACTAATATTCAGAAACAGGGCAAGCTTATGTGTTTAATAAATTGTTATAAATGTGATTAATTTCCAGGGTATAAAGCTAGTGAATCACACATTAAAAAATAATTTTGCAGAATTTCTTAAAGATCCATTACGTTAATGCGCGTTGAAATGACTAATGGAAAAAAGGAAGAATTGATCAAATGACCTATTTTTCTTAGATTATTTTTCTGAGTTATTTTTATAAGAAAATGTTTTAAGAAATATATGCTTAATGATTGTTTTGACAAGTATTCTAATTAATAATATTGTTAATGTCCTGAGAGAAGTTGCTAGATTTTATATCTAAAAGCACGAAAAATCTTTAAATGGCGTGAAAAAGAAATGGAAATCAATAATACCATATTTCAAGCAAACTAAAGATTTTTCTTTAATTAAGTTTTATGGGAGAAGAGTTTTTAGGATTTCCATTAAAATAAATCTATTTATGATAAATAATGATCCCTAGATGAATAATTATTCTAAAAATGACTTTTACTTGTGTATGAATATATGTATATCTTTAAAAAAATGAAAATTCATTATCAACTCCAAATTGAAAGAAACCATTTTATCACATGTGTGATACACATTATTAAAATTATTATCTTGTATGTTAAAAAACTATTTATCATATTTTAAAATTATTATAATGTATATTAAATAGTTATTTGTTATTTTTTAAATTATTATATTTTATATTAATAATAGTTTATATATAAAATTATTTTTTTCATATTAAATAAAGCTATCAAATCATATAAAGTGATACACACACACACACACATATATATATATATATATATATATATATATATATAACATTATATGGGGAAACATGCATGTAAAAATATTACATCGTCATATTTTATATATAAAAATGAAAGTGAGTGAATTGTATAAATTAATACATGAAAAACTAAATTTGACATAACATAGCATCATACGCTTGTGTCTAAAGCAAAGTTCAGAAGCATAAAATCTGTGAAAACTGAGGAAATATTTATAATTTTGGCACAACATTTAACACAGAGACGTAGTAAAATGTGTAATAAATATGGCAGCATAACAATATAGAAAAAATTTTAATTTTGAATTAAATGCAAGATCTTATTAAAAAGTGTGAGAATCGTGAAACAGAGTTAAATTATTTAACTTGAGGAGAGTCTGTCTAATATGGAAGGGGACCACCGTGCAACGGTACACAAGTCTCACAACGAGTTGTAATACTGCTTGTGAGGGTGTCAATAAATATTTCTTGCTACGAAACTCATTTGTCCGAGAGAAAGCTTTCTGAAAAAATTATAACCAATACAATTTTTTACAGAATTCGAGCACTCATTATACAGTAAAGTGAGGCACCACACAATATCCCATTTTTAATATTAGTGTGAAATTTTCTATGTCTGAGATAATTTTCGGTTTTTAGTTCTAAGATATTTTTAACCATGTCTAAGAAACTATATTGAACGAATTCGTAAGACGGTGGGTAATTGGATGAATAGACCTAATGCTTCATCAAAAAATGATATCAAAATGTCTTGTAGTGTAATATAAAGCCTTTGGTATCAAATATAATCCAATAACTCAATATCATCATGACATTTTCAGGCAAACCACGGGGTTGGCTTATGTTGCTTTCTGGATTATTTGGTCCAAAAGAGGAAGAGTAGCAGTGCTGCTCATCAGAGGGTTCCAGATTATTGTTTCGCGTCAATAACGTCTTTGTATGTCAGCTAAAAATGTACGTGGATATGTTCGCATTCAAGAAGATTATTTATGTGCCTCTCTCTTAAAAAAGACTCAGAAGCACACAATGGAATTTTTCAGTGATACTTCATTTATGTTTACATAATTGTATAAAGCACTGTTCACCCTTTTATGTTGTTTTCTTTTCAGATTAGAAACAAAATACTTGTTATCTTGAAAATTGAATGCCAACATACCTGTAAAAATATCAACGCTTTTTCTTAATTGTGACAAAAATTATCGAAGTCCTATAATAGCACGTAACTTTTAAAATTATATTTAACCCGGCATTGTTTCGGTGAAAAATGCGAAAAGATTTACTCGAGCAGGGTATCTCATACCCAAGGGTGTTTGCATTCTGATTCTACCATAAAATATGTATGCAAAGAAGGGGAGGGGAAATAGGATATTATACATATTCATCACACTTTTAACTCGTATAAATTTAGTTTCCTTTTATAAAAACAACCATTACATTACTTGAAAACTCCTTTAGCCTCTTTGGAGTTCATTGTAGGTGGGTCGATATCTGTAGTGGAACCTATTTTTTTTAATTTCGTGGAAGCTTACTGGTTTCTACATTTTTTTTATTTGTTAGTCGATCTTTCTATTTGTTAAATTCTGCGTTCTTTGAATTCAAAGTTTTGGGTGGAAATTCATGTTTAGTTTTTCTGATGGTTCCAGCAAAAACTATTTTCTTTTCAAAAGTTTCTGTGAATATGAATAATATGTGTACCAATTGCCCGCTTTCAAATTAAGTTACTCTAAACTTTTTTTTGTATCATTATATAAAAAGCAATTATTTTCTCTCAACAGTGTCTTTCTCTTCTAAATCTGAGCCAATTCCGGTAGAGAAATCATATTGCTATTGCAGTATCCATCATTAGCAAGTGAAAAGTGACGTTCAAAATTTTTTTATATGTTTTGTTAGTTTTAAGCGGTTTGTAAGACAAGTATATAAAATGATAATAATTCTCTTAGGTTGCAATGAATGCTACATCATAGACTTTATACTAATGAAGATTGAAATATCCTGTGATGCATATTGTTATTTTTAATTAATTCGATTCAATCTTTTCATTAGTATTAGCGGATACCGGATTAAAGTATCCGACTACGTTTGGAACCGTAATTTTAAAAAAGAGCATAAATGGATAATTTTCATGATATTTAGTGCCACTTAGGGTGGATAAAATGTATAAAATTGTTTTAAGGACATTTTGACAAAAATAATTTTTTAAACACAATATTTTGGCAAAAAATTAACTAAGAATAACTTTTTTTTCAGAATGTTCTCCTTTGGTGAAAAAAGCTTCTATTATAATAATATTTCGCCTGTATATAACTCAGATCTCTGTACAGAAGTTCAACTAAAATTTTTGAAATATATAACGTAGAAGTGGGTTTAGCTATGTTTCACGACAACAGTGGGGGGAGATTTTATTAAAAAAAATTCCGATAGTTATTTCAATGGGTTGTAACTCTAAAAAAATGTGAATTTTTCAAAAAAAATCATAGTTGAGCCCCTGTACAGAGGTCAGAGCTATATACAGGCAAAATATTATTATAATAGAAGCATTTTTCACCAAAGGAGAACATTCTGAAAAATAGGTTATTCTATGTTCATTTTTTATCAAAATATTGTACTTAAATAATTGTTTATTGTTATAATATTATTAAAACAATTTTTCAAACATTCATTCAACAACATTCAACAAACATTTTCTAATCTAAAAGACACTAAATATCATAAATATTATCCATTTATACGCTTTTGCAAAATCACTGTTCCGAACGCAGTCTGATACCTTAAAGGATTCTGGAATTATGTTTACATTATATTGAATTGGATGATACTTAGTGTTTCAATTTGCAAATAATATGGATGAAAATCTATTGTTAAACAATATAACACCATCTCAAATTCTTTTACTATCTCTAAGCGAGAAAGGCGCATTTTTACGGTTTTGCTTAAGTGTAATAAAAATCTTTCAGTGCAACTTAAGTTTTCTTTTATGATTCCTATAGCTGAAAATTTGCAGAAAGATTTTAGAGTATCGCATTACTTTTCTTTATACGAGACACCTTATTTTTAGATCTTAATAAAATTATCCATATAAGCATATTTTTCGGAATTATTATTTACCCTCAATTGATTACAGAAAAAAAATTACCTTTTAAATTTTGTTGACATTTAAAATATCATCACGTTTAAATTAATAAACATTTATACCATAATAGAATTATTGTAACTTGTAGTAACATCTTGAATATAACAGTAATAATAATATATAAACACTAAATTTCGAAAAATATTCGTGATACATGGTTTCCAGTAATGGAAGAATGTAAGAGAACAGTGGAGTTAAATATGCTTCTATATATTTAAAAATTGCATTATGGTGAAAATTTCTAACTGATAAAAAAGCTCTTATGGTTTGTATTCTGTTCAAAGAACAATTGTGTTCTGAAATCTTTATGCAAACACAAATAAAATTGAAAAATAAAACTTGTGACGGGGCTTTACGTGACTTTAAACTAATAATCCTCTTGGGGAATCTTTGGGCCTGAAATCGAGTTATTTTATAGCCATCCCTCTAAAGAAGAAACCATGAGATAAAGATTAGCTAGAGTATATATAGTTAAAGTTTAATAATCTTAGATTAGAAGGAGGAGGAGTGGAGTCGCTGAAAGCTGTGTTAATACTGTAAGAATTATAATTACACCACGTGACTAAAGTTTGGCTTTTAGCTACTAGAATAAATTAGTGAATTTAGGAGTATTAAAATAAGATTGATTTAAGTCAAGATATTCGGATTTCGTACGTTTATTCACATAAGGTTGGGCTCTCTTTATATCACTCCAAAGGCTCCCTTTATAGATTGCTTGTTCTGGAATATTATCTTTGATAATAATATATTAGATTTATCATGGTCAATCTTGGTCGTTCATCTTTCCCTCCTACAGATTTAGGTCGAGAAGATGATGAGGGGTTCCACGTAATTAGGAATAGATAGGGCTATGTAATTTGTGTAGCGCTGCGTATCATTATTGCGCAAGTGAGGACGCAGTGGTAACTGTATATATAACGCGTACTGTGGTTGTTCTGAATTAGTTGCTGGAATTGCCAGAACGGCTAAACTACCTGATTTATAGATCTTCGATCGCAGACAAATCGTAGGAGCGTGACGCATGCGCCATTCATTTTCCGAAATCGTCAGAAAGCTAGGATTTTCAAGGTCGACAGTGTCAAGAGTATATGGATTGGGGACAAAATCTAGCAATCGGGCAAACTGCAAAGAACAGTTAGCCTTGATAATGTGATCAGAGAAAGACGGTTGAGAGACGACTCATGAGTATTGTACTTAGCCAGCAAAACCAAACATTAGCTCAAATTACCCCCTCCCCAGTTGAATGACGGTGCCAGTAAACGGACTGTACAACGCTCGCTTCACAGTATGGGTTACGGGAGCTTTCGACCTATGAGGCCCAACTCGTTACTAGGTAGTTATTCTTAATTCAGTGGTACTTCAGTATATATTTTTTGAACACCCCAAAACCATGCGACAAAAATATATATTACTGTGCATTTGCTTCACTTCTAATGTATGGCGAAAATGTTTTTTTACTATATTTTTATTTTATGTTACTTTTTAAGAGAAATTTAGAAAAGAGATACATTGAAGATTACTGGAACTAGTTAGAAGTGGTTGGCTATCAGAAGATAACTATGATAACACAACTTCTGAAGACGAGTACCATGAGGTGAATGAAACTATAGAATTATAATAATAATAATTGTGTTTTTAACTATCATTAGGAATAAAAATGATACAGAGATATATTATTCATATTGTAATGAGCTTAAAATATAAATTTGCATGATGATGAATATTTCCATCATACCTTTTTTTAATTATTCTGCATTACATACTTATAATAAGATTTTTTTAAACATTTTTCCTTTAAACTTGAGCAGGAATTGTGTCAACCTGATTAATTTTACAACCCCTCCCCCCCCAAAAAAAAATATGCAAAGAAGGGTTAAGTGCTAATTTAAGAAATACTCACACACTCACTCAAATACATTTAGAAGAAAAAACTACAATGATTATTTTTTTTTTGTTTTAGAAATCAACAGTAGAATAAATCGTAATATCAATTCCTTCTTTATATTACATCAGAGAATATAGATATGTAGCAAACCTATATAAAAATAAGCTTTGCATCAATTTCTCTTATATTTGTATTCATAAATTAACGATTAGATTCTAAGCTCGCTAAAACTCTTTTTTTTTACAAAATGAAAAACTAAATACAAGATCGAATCACAGATATAAGAAAAAAAATCTTTTTTAAAAAAATATAATGGGCTGTAATTGGTATTTTACCATTGCAGACCTAGTACATCCTGGAAGCTGGTTATTCTTTTTAATGCGGTACTGTATTGGCGAATAGTAATAAAGATACAGAAATAAAAATAAAAATGAATGAAGAATACAAAAATTATATTTAGTTGACTAACCTTTTGTTGAAAAAAGAAATATTTGCATTTTTCTTATGTGAGACAATTATCGATGATTAACAAGGGGAGGCCCTCTGGGAACTTTTAATTTTTATTTATTTACCAAGCTAATTTAATTTCCATGATTTTCTGATTAGCAGAAATGGCTAAATCTAGAGCAGAATATATGCGAAATCCAACTCTAGCAGTTTTTTTGTATTGTTAAAGTTAGCATTTCAAAAGATTCGAATTCTAAAACTGGATTTCATTGTCTTACTCCACTTCGCAAATACCATCAAGTCTTATTCAGGATAAACTTAGATCCTTACGCTCAATAGTCAAAGTCTCTGAGCTTGTTGCGTATGAAGTTATATTTACCTGTGTAAACTACATTAATAATTATATTTACAGTTAAGCATCTGACTAAGTTCTACATTCTTAAGAAAATACGAGTAAGTAATATGGATTTATTAGAATAAATACTTTGATGCGTATCTTCCTCATATTCTGAGGTTAATTCCTGTTCCTGTCCATATATTATTTTTAACTGTGATTAAAAAAGGATTTCTCTCGACTAAAAAAACTCCTAATTAAAACTCCTAAATAGAATTTTCATTAAAAATATAACTATTCGATATAAAATTATTTCCAATTATACTCGATTCATTTTTTCAGATTTAAGTTACTTTGCGTATTTACCACGTTTACATGTCAGATATTACACATCATGTGCAACTACTGTAAGGCTCGTTACTTTTTTTTCCTAATTGACCATAATCCCTTGCATATAGTACGTAAAATATTAAGTATTTTTATTAGAGCATTTTTTATTAACTAATGCTAATTATTTATTCAGTAATTTATTTTGTACTGTTTTTGTCCGCGATTACCTGCAAAATCAAATATATATACACTGCTGCCCACCGTAAATGCAACACCAAGAAAGACAAGAGATAGCACAACAAAATTTATTTTGTAGATAACATGTTGACCAAGTATCAAATGATTAAATTTATAGACTTCTGTGAAGTGTAGTTCCTGGCAGAATCAGTAGCCAGAGTAGCCGTCATTGTTGGATATCACCACTGCCACACGCCTCGGCATTCATTCAAAGAGACTTTGGAATATGTTCTTGGGGTACAGCAAACCAAGCAGCTTCCACACGTTGCCACAGTGTATCTGGTGTGACAGCTGGGGGTGTAATTTGGGTCAATCGTTGAGCAAGCATGGGCCACATGGTTCTATCGGCAAAAGATTCGGAAAGCGAGCCGGCCAGGGAAGCAATTGAATCTGGAGATTGACGAAGAACCATTGGACAATGGATTACACGTGTGGTTGCGCATTATCCTGTTGAAATATGGCTGTGGCCAAGCCCTGAAGGTAAGGATGGACAACTGGCTCCAACACCTCGCATATGTAGCGCTGGCTGTTACCGCCCCATACCATAATACCCGGTGCAAGACCAGTATTGCAGTGCATAACGCAGCTGTTCAGCATCCTCTCTCCACGGTGTCTCCAGACTCAAATCGCAGACAGATGCGTCACTCGTCAGTATAGGCAACATAATTCAATTCTGCTACCCACATCCTTCTTTCATCGCACCATTGGCGGCGGAGACGTCTGCGGTTCTGCGTCAAGGGTAGACCAAGCAATGGACGTCTTGCGGACAGAACACTCTGCTGTAAAAGGCGTCGAATGGTACGTGCAGACAATGGATGATGCGTAACAGACTCAATGTGCTGTGCTACGGTTCGTGATGTGACTGAGCGATCCGTCACTGCCATGCACACAATTTGTCTGTCCTCACGTAAAGTGGTGCACTGAGGTTCATGTGATAGACCGCGTCGGTCCGTCGTATCCTCCTGCATCCAACGGTCATATATCCACATTACAGTTGTTTGGTTTCTTCCAAAACGACTACCGATTTTCCTCAAAGATAATCCACAATCTCGGTAGGCCACTATTCTTCCTCTGTCTAACTCGGATACTTAATCAAAAGCTGATCGCTGTTTTCTACGAGACATAACTGGTCGTTTTTTGAAAAAAACCACAAGAAAACACAATTGCCGAACTTGAAATCGTCGAAATCTCCAAGCCTTAAATAGCGCTATGAGATGGAACTACAGGCGCGCGTGATGTGTTTCTGTGCTGAAATTCTAATCATT
This sequence comes from Trichonephila clavipes, assembly GCA_019973935.1. Classification (NCBI taxonomy): domain Eukaryota; kingdom Metazoa; phylum Arthropoda; class Arachnida; order Araneae; family Nephilidae; genus Trichonephila; species Trichonephila clavipes. Next base: position 181,263 of record BMAU01019093.1, on the reverse strand, counting down.
TGCATATATCACCTCAGCTAATGCATGTTATAATTTTCATGTTATTTGCATGCTTCCTTCAGGGTGTTGCATTTACGGTGGCCAGCAGTATATATATATATATATATATATATACACTGGTGTTCAAAACTTAAGCAACAGGTGAGTTTATTGCCATAACTTCACGAAAAATCATCTGAGAGACAGGAAATTCAGAAATGAGGGAGAGAATTATGTACGTAAAGGATGACGAAAGCATCGGCTCTGAAAAAGGAATACAATGTGTATACGGTATGGAATCAAACAAAAACAAGCTTTATTGAATGCAGAGTATCGTGACTCATGATGGTCTAGCCAACAGGAAGAACAACAAGCAGATGTTCCTTAATATGGTATATGCCCTCCCCTCACTGCAATGGTTGCTTCGCACCGTCTCCGCATACTCAGAACCAGCTGGTGCAACATTTCTTGGGTAGGAGCGCCCATTCTTCAATCAGCATCTGTTTGAGTTGTTGGGTGTTCTCCGGATGATGTAAGCGTGCTGCAATACGTCTTCCCAAAGCATCCCACACATGTTCGATGGGATTTAAATCTGGGGAGTACGCTGGCCAATCCATTCGAGTGATATCTTCACTTTCCAGCAGCTCCTCAACAGCAAGAGTCCGATGTGGCCGTGCATTGTCATCCATAAAAATGAAGACTGGGCCAATGGCACCTCGGAATAGACACACATTGGGAAGAAGTACCTCATCATAATAGCGATCCCCGGTTACAGATCCTCTATCGAAAATGTGGAGCTCAGTTCGCCTGTTCAGCATAATGCCTCCCCAGACAAGAACTCCAGGACCAGCGTAATGGTGTCTTTCCTTGATGTTACTGGTATAAAACCGTGTCCCGATCTCTCTCCAAATCAAAACGCGTTGAGATTCGCTTCTGGTACTGAACCGACTCTCATCCGTAAATAGGACACGACTCCATTGATCAGGTGTCCAGTTTTTTTGTGCTCTCTGCACCACTGTAAACGTTGGCGTCAGTGGTCAACCTTCAAAGGGAGGCAGCATTCTGGACGGCGGGCGAATAGCCCCCCTTTGTGAAGGCGTCTGGCCACAGTAAACCACGGCACTTGTCGCCCCGTTGATGTAAAGAGTTGCTGAGCAATGAAGCTTGCTGACGGCTGTCGGCCTCTTTTCACCTGCAGGATGACATATCGGTCATCCCCTGCAGTTGTCGTCCTCGGGCGGCCACCACCAACCTTTCTAACAGCTGTACCTGTGGTTTGGAACGCTTTCCAAGCGCGCGAAGCGACATTTTTGTTGATTCCGAACTCTGCAGCTACACTGGTGACGGTACGCCCCTCCTCCAGCTTTCCGATCATTCTTCCACGTGTGAAGTCGCCCAGGTGATTTCTTCTAGCCATATTTCACGAACTGACTCACTGGCACTTGCAACGAATATGTTGAATTGCGTCTGCGTCCTTCATCTTATTTTACAGTTGAGCAGCACGCGCCGACATTACGCGTTTTGCGTACGCTCACGTTGCTTCTGACGTTTCGTTCCTGATATTTGCATACGCGTGACGTTTCTACTGACTTACGTGTTCACTGTACTGATCTGCAGACCTCCTATTCTGCAATTTCATGGTTATCTGCTTAATTTTTACATTGTTGCTTAAGTTTTGCACACCAGTGTATATATATATATATATATATATATATATATATATATATATATATATAATAGGTTTAGTTGCGTATTGGGGAATGAAACCAGAATGGTAGACTTTCGATCCTCGTCCCTTTCCCCCCCTTTGAAAAATTCTTGTGTGTGCCACTGCACAGTGTCGCTGGTGTGGTGAGGTAAGGAAAATGTTATAATATTTATTACAACTATATATATATATATATATATATATATATATATATATATAAATAATAAATGAAGGACCAGTGGTCGAGTGGTAACGTATTGCGCTTCCCCACCAGGTTCTATTCCCGGGCTGGGCAAACTCAACTTAGCCTTACATCCCTACTGCAATGGGTCGATAAATGAGTGCCAAGCTTGCTTGGGGACTTAAAAATCACTGGGGGTCTCGCTTCAGACTGACCACCACATCGGGTCATTTGCTCATGCACCTCCGTGCCCTATGATCACGTATACTTGGTAGGATACAGTAAGCTCTGGCCCTCATGGTCTGTTGAGCCACTGAGTTTGAGTTAAATGATAAATACGAAATATTTACTAACAGAAGTAACTAAGTAATTTCATGTATTCACTAAGATAAAGTGTTCAAGTTTTTGTAAACATTAAAATATATCTTATCTTGAAGGCAATTTCAAAAAGGAATAACAAAGAAACACATCAAAATTGAAACATTGAGAATTTGTTCATAAAATATTTGTATAGAGCGGGCTCCGTTTATGTAATTTTTTGTACATTTTCACCAGTATTTTCCCATTTTAATAGTATTAAATATCTTTACTGTTTTCAATTTTAGAATTTTTTCTTCAAAATATACTAAAATAAATTTAAAAATCCCAAAAAAATCCCCATATCTTCATTTTTTCAAAAAAAGTTCTCGCAGGTAGTCGAATATCTTAAAATAGTTTTAATAATTTATATCTGGATGTGTAATAAGTTAATATTACTTTCTGATGCATTTATTTTGCGTTAAATAGCTTTTACCTGCGACTTCGTCCACGTGGATTTTAACAAAAAAAAGTGTTTATTCAATTCGCAGAGTTTTCGTAGACTTAATAATTATGATATAAAAATAATGTAATTCTTCTACTTTGTGAATCAATGTTTCTTTTTTGTTTTTTGTTTATTTTTTTTCTTTGTTTTTGTTAATTTTCGGGTTTTTGTATTAAATTTATTAAACAATCTCTCTATATACAATATTAAATTTAATGAAAAAAATCCCTCTATGTACGATATTAAATTTATCAATTCCAAAGTAAATAAAAGCTAAATTATTTTCATGAAAGAAAACCTAACGACGTTTAACATTGATTTCTAATTATTACTTAACCTCTTCCAAGACCAGTATAAGGAGTAAGAAGCGTTTCCCCAGGCCCACACGTTCTGAGAGTATACGCACGCGCACAGAACCGGGTGAATTTCCCGGTTAAGCTTAATTTCATAGGATATTGTTCACTATTTCATTGGTTTTAATTTTATTTTCGCGGAGAACCCTAATTTTTTTCTAAAATAAAAGTAACCTAAGTTACTCCTTATAACTTTAGTTATCTCTGAGTGAAAGTTTCATCAAAATCGGTCAAGCCGTTTCAGAGATTAGCCAGAATAAACAGAGAGACAAACAGACAGACAAAGATTTTGAAAATGGATTTTTTGATATACGTACCGGAGTAAATGTATGGAGTGAAAAGCTGTTAATTTTTCAAATTACAAACAGACACTTCAATTTTTTATTTATTTGTATAGATGTATATACATCTTTCATGTTAATGCATGTTAATAGATTATCATATTCTTCCAATTAACTTTCATGTAACATCAAGAACAATTTCTTCACATTTCAGACACCGAGAATAATAATAAAGAAAACTATTTCTCTTTTTTTTTTTTTTCTTTAGATATTGACAAATTATTTCTTTCATAAACCAGATTTGGTTTCTCTTATAAACTTTTCATTCCTAAACATTGAGGCCTAGAAAAAACTTTCTTACCTAAGAACAATTGTATAACAAAACAAAGAATGTTAATTTTAGAGCTTCAAGTACGAAAATTCTACAAAACTGTATTTTTGAACTTTTTTTTTTTGTTTACCAAAAAAAGAAAAAAGGAATAAGGATGAAAATAAGCTGCTACTTTGCTTCTTTAAATTATATATTTAGCTGTCAAACTGTCAGATGCTTTTCTACCTTACAAAGCACAAAAAGTAAACAAAGTATTAATATATAAAGCACTTGTTAAAAAAGTAAAAATAAGAAAAAGAAATGCAGAGCTTGAGATTTTATAAAAAAAATTTGCTTTTTTTCAATCTTGAACGATTTTCAAAAATTTAACAACAAATACTTCGAGTCTTTTCTTTTAAAGGAACTTTGAGAGATCTTCAATAATAATTTAGAATAAAATTTGCATTTTATTTCAAAATATTTTTGCAATCTATACAGACTTTTACGCGAGTTTAAAGTTACGAAAAATAACATCAAGATGTTAAAAGGCGTTTGAAGAAACGTCCATTGTCCAACTAACAAACTGGATTAATGGCAAATGAAAAAATATTTTCTTCTCTTTTAAGGTGTAAGGTGACATTAATCTTTGACCATTTTTTACTATACCAGTTTACACAATATTTTAAAATCAACGTAACAATGTTATGATGTTTGAACTCTGCATGCTTACATTATAAATAATAACATGCAAAGAGTATTTATTTGGAAATTTTCATTCATTGATTTCTTAATATCACGAAATGTAAAGAATGTTAGAAGGAGAAATATAATTTTATTTATAATAGAAAACAAATGAATTTTGCTCGAGAAGCAAATTTTTAAAAACAAAGTTTTGAACTAAATTTTTTCACAATGATACAGATAATATAATGATGTATACAAGTATTTATTCACGTAAATATATTATTAATACTGCCTCATTACATTGAACTCGTTACATTAAAATGGATATATCCATTCTTTTTTTTTACTTACCGTTTACGTACAGTTTTGTTTGAATAAAAAAATATTATCAAAACATATATTTAAAAAACAAAAACTGTGGTGGCACCTACGTCCTCGGAGTTTCGGCAATCCCTACGAAAGGGAAGTTTCAGCACATCTTCCTTATCCAATAGGGAAATTCAAACAGTTAAAAAATAGTAATTAAATATTTCGTTTGGCATTGCGGCTATGATAACTTTTGCACCGATTTTTATTCAATCAATTGCTGTATATAACGCAATCTTCTGACTTTACATTGCTTTTGTAGTAATTGTTCTATATGCTTTGGGGTTTCGTTTGTTAATAAAATGATTGTGGGAAATGCTGCAATGTCTACTTGGATTTGGATAACACATATCTTCTACTAAGAAGAAATATCACATGGAGGCACAGATGTCTAAAACTTTGCTTCAAATCACAATGCATAAAAAAGAAAGAGAGAAAGTGCCAGAAGTTTTATTAGACGAAAATACTAATATATAAAATCAGAGTATAAAAAAGTCTATTAACAGAATATGTACGGTTAAAAAAGAATTTCACTTTCAGAATCAATGATAGTTATAACTTTGAAGTCAATTTTTATTATCTTTCTACAAGTATTTCTGAAGACATTTGAAATATCTCCCCTTTTCCACCAATAGTTCTATTATTTCATATTACACTTTATTCTTGAACATGAGGTTTTGACTATAATTGCAGTTTTTCCCATCAATTTAATCTTTCGGAAAGAAAAATCCTAATATCTCTCCATAACACACGTTTTCGAATGATGTTCTCGATTGAGTATTTTTACGCCAAGATTTCTTTATAAAAATAAATGGAGGATAAAATGTATTTTCTTAATATATTCAATTAAGTGTAACATAAATTTCCATCGAAATAAATGGAAACCATACCAAATATATGTGGGAAATTTCCACATGAACATTCTATAGAGGGCGCTGTCAAGGCAGCCACCAGGAGTTAACGAAGGAGAGGGGATTCAGCGAGCGGACGCTAGACGCGGAGGTCGATGATCCGGGGCTGAAGGGAGAGTGACGAGAACGGTGGCCGAGTAGGGACCCACCAATCCGTTGTTCACGAGAGAGACGCGTAGGTCACTCTCAACACTCCTGTACCTCAGTATTATTGTGAAGATTAGAATTCAGCGAGCGGACTCTAGACGCGCAGGTCGATGATCCGGGGCTGAAGAAAGAGTGACGAGAACGGTGGCCGAGTAGGGACCCACCAACCCGTTGTCCACGAGAGAGACGCTTAGGTCACTCTCAGCCCTATCGTGCAAATTGCCATTAACTGTACCAGAACTGTCGTTAGAGCTAGAGGGGCTTAATCGAATTGTAGAAACTGTATTATATGTGTTAAACGTCTGTCGTAGTGAGTAGAACTGTGTATTTTGTCCAGCATTAAACGTTAGATTAGAAACAAACGAGAGGGTGATTATTGAACTGTACTATAATCCCACATATATACTATTATTAATAAAAATAATTTAGATTATTACGTATTTTATGTCAGTAGTAAATTTTAACTCATTTATGTCGTATCCTGTTTAGCTTTGGATCTATGCCTGAGTTTTCTTAAAGTATTCCATATAGTTTCATTTACTAAATAACGACAAAAATACATTACTCGAAACGAATGAATAGTGCGCAAATAGTACGCTTTAAAAATATTGGAATATTTTATATTAATGTGTTTCGTTATAGATTTGTAACCACTAAGTTTTTTTTTTGTTCAATAATTCCTCAGTTATTTTTCTCTTGATATCTGTTGTGAAACAGTATCAAAATAAATATGTCAGCATTTCTTTAGAAATTACGAAATTGATTGAAAATTAAATTTGCATTATGTATTTATATTATTATTTTTTATTCCTTATTTACGGAATTTTTTTTTGCATATGCATATTTCTATTAGAGATATTTAACTAATCATTCAAAAAATAGAGAAAAATATTTGTTAAATTATTATTTGTTAAAGTTATAATGATCCACTATACAATTTTGTGAATTTTGCATTTTTATTAAATCATTTAATTTTTATTTTACAAATACTCCCCATATTGAAACCCCATATTTTAGCAAATGATATATCTTCTTGTTTTATGATATATACCTCAATATTTTTATATTTCTCTATACAAATTATATAACTTATATGACGAATTATCAATTTTTTTTACACGCATACACACTTTAAGAATTATTATCTATATTTCTTATTAAATGAATGCAGGCATCTAAAGTAAGTTTTATTTTTTTTTCTATAATTAGGAAAATATTATATGAACTAGAGTACTTGAGATGACCGTTTGGAGTCATATGTTTGCATTTTCATGGGTGTAGGTGGCCCTGATTTTATCTTAATTAATGACAACGTGAGATCTAATATTCCTCTAGATGACGAATTTCTAGAAAATAAGGATATTCGCTGGATAAATTGGCCTATCAGATGTCCATAGATCATGCGTGGGTGCTTTGGAAGCGCAATTGAAGCAAGCAACCCCCCTCCGAGAACCACCCAAATCCTGAAAGAGTGGATGAACGAGAGGAATTAATTGTCACAGGAGCTCAAAAATTCACTAATTCACAGTATGATATAATGGTGCGAATCTTGTATGTAAAAGGGAAATATACCTTCTACAAACCCATTTTTTTATCCTATTTTGCATTTGCTGTTTCATACCTTCAGACTCCAAGGAGTTTCATGCACGATCATGTGCGTATATATTAACCGTAGAATGGTTATTCTTTTTGCATTTTATCAGTCTTATATACATATCAAGTTTAATTAAAATATGTCACGTAGATTTAGAGATTACCGGAAAAATCTAAAAATCCTCTTAATTTTGTACACCAGTGTATTAGACGCACATCAGAGACGACCGGGAGTTGGCGACCATTACCTATCGATTTCCATAACCACGGCTGGCTTCAAAATTTATCGTTCAGAACATGTAAGCAATTCAATTTTAAACCTTCATAGGGCGCACTTCTGAACGAAACGATATCAGGCATACCCGGTCTATGAGACCAATCCCCCATCCACCCTTTTCAATTTAAATGCAAAAAACCGGCAGGACCACTTTGGATAATGTTTAAAGAAAGCAAATACACTAAATTGTACGTAAAAGAACCAGTTTAATGAACAAAATGAACCATTGCCTGTGTCACCCGAATCCAGCTCGGGCAACTACTACATGCAGTATTTGTGATGCCCGAACTGACCTCGGGCAGGAAAAAATTAACGTTTATATTTTGATAAACCCGAGCTTAGTTCGTTTTTACTTTAGGATACTTAGTTCACTATTTTCCTAATAGATGGTATTATTGGTCCTAGTTTTTCACCGATTACGACATTAGTCGAGGGAAGGCATCCTAGTGTAAGCTTGCTGCGCCTCACAGAGGTAGACACTTTCCAGAACACATTCCACTAACGGGAAAAAATCTACTCCAACCTGACATACTATTTACATGCTTTTTATATGCTGTTATAAAACCGATGAGAAAGGGAAAAGGATAAGACTTGAGATACGAGTTTGTTGCAAAGAGTGCGATATGAGCTTGCGAGCAGTACTGTAATTTGTGATACAGCATACTGTAAAAGATTTGTAAAATGTATGTATTGAAAATCAATCTTGTTGTATGTTTTTTATATTATACTAGTTCTATTATATGTTTCAAATGATTTTTTTAGTTTGAACTAATTAAATAAGATGTGTGTGTAATACATTACTTTTTTATGTGTATGCAAAAATTGTTTGTATGTGTAAATACACACGCACACAGTAGTCATTGCATTTAAAATTTTATTTTTTTAATAAAAAAATATTTTTTAACTTTTATAATAATATATAGAACAAAATTAAACAATCAAAAATAATTTCCATTTTTAGTTCATTTTTTTAAAATATATGTCACAGTTAAGGGGTTAAACTAAAACCCCCAGAATTGCTAATTTAACACATAAGGCCACGAATCTTAGGCCAGCTGCACCCAAAGGAGAGCTAAGAATTAAATAGAAATTCTTGATTCTATCCCATTATTCAGGACATTGTTTCTCCCATCCTCGTCACCATAGTTAAGAGAATATGTAGCACAGTTTCAAACAAACACGATTCTGTTGACCGACATTGACACGGAATTCGGGGATGTGACCCAAATAAATCAATAAACCATCCAGGTTGTTGATAATAATACTTCTCTTTCTTTCCCTTCTCGGAGAGATGAGAGTAAAGATACACACGATATGCAGAAACCTACATCTGATAGTGTTTTTCTTTTAAGGTATCCGACTACGATCGAAACCGCGATTTTGCAAAAGCGTATAAATGGATAATATTTATGATATTTAGTGTCATTTAAATTAGAAAATGTATATAAAATTGTTTTAAGAATAGTATTACAATAAAAAATTATTTAAGTACAATATTTTGACAAAAAATGAACATAGAATGACCCACTTTCAAAATATTCTCATTTTGTGTAAAATGCTTCTATAATAATAATATTTTGCCTGTGTATAGCACAGACCTCTGTATAGTGGCTCAACTAGAATTCTTGAAATATATACCTTAGAAGTGGGTTTATCCATGTTTTACGACAACAGAAGGGAGCAATTTTAAGAAAAAGAAAGCTGATAGCTATTTTAATGGGTTGTAATTTTGAAAATTATGCGAATTTTTCAAAAAAAAAATTGTTCAGACTCTCTGGAGAAGGCTTTACTTTATATCAGCAAAATATTATTATTTTAGAAGCATTTTTTATAAAAAGGAGAATATTTTGAAAAAAAAAAGGTTATTCTAATTTTTGCCAAAATATTGTATTTAAATATTTTTTTGGTCAAAATGTCCTTAAAACAATTTTATACATGTATTCTAATTTAAGTGACACTAAATATCATGAAAATTATCCATTTATGAGCATTTTTAAAATCATGGTTCCGAACGTAGTCGGATACCTCAAGAGTTTTGAAATACGCAGTCATGTGAAACTAATCATAACTAGATTTAGTCCACGAACCGATAATTTTATGGAACTTGTGCATAATCCACTTGACTTTTACAGTTTTAAAAAATAAACATTTTAAAGAAATATGCTTTCCATTTTTATTTTTTTTCTTCGCTTAGACAAAACATTTATTTCCAGGAAAGGAGTTAGCAATAAAAAATTAAGTTTGTTAATGTTTATATTCGATAAATTCACACTTGAAATATTTATAAATTTTCTGTTATTCTTATGAAATCAAGTCCCTTTTTTAACGTGATTGGACAATTTTTAGTTAACCAATAATTTTGAGTCATTTAATCTTTTATGATTATGACTGCTGTAGTTGAGTCGCAATAACTTTTCTTTTACTTTATTATCTCATTTTGGTTTTTCAATTTAAATAACATCGCATAATTGTTTTTGCAAATTAATTAAACTTAAATTATCTCTAAAAGAGCTGTTTCTGTTTCTCTAATGAGCTTTTAATGAAAACATATGTTTTGTTCTCGCGACTTGTCAACAACAGTAATTATAGTAAATTCATAGAACTGTATTACATGACCTTTTTTAAAAGAAAGTCACTTAAACGAGTCATCTTTGTGTGCTAAAATTGCCTTCATTTTGTGAAAGTAAGAATTTTCTAAGCACTCCCCAAATTAGATCATTCAGAGCATTTATATTCTCATAATCCAAGAAACTTTCGTACGAAGCATCATCTACCCTGTAAAATTAGGCATACTTTTACATATAATTTAATTTTACTTTTGAAAAGCCTTAATTCAGGTTAAGAATAACTATGCACGAGTTATAATCTAGTTCATAAGACTAGATTTTGATTTTTCACGCTTTATATTCTCAGTTTTGCTTACTTTGATTGCAAAAAAAAGAGAGAAAGTATGTACTACGCTTGTATCATCATATTTGATGTTCATGTTAAAGAACAAGGGCATGTTTTCCTAGAGAAAGACAATATTTCTTTTTTTTAAAAAAAAGGTTATGTTTTAAATTAAATTAATTAGATATGTCATATAAAATATACATTAACTATGCATTATTTACTGCAAGTAATCAATATTTAACCTGATAGAAGTTGCGCACTCGATATTAACATTAGTTATCGTGCAGTCACCCCCCTCCTTCATTTTTATATAGTTATTTTTATTGCACACAATGAATATAGTAATTGCAATTAATAATTTAATTAAGAAAAAGTATATTTACTCAATTTTAAAGAATTTTAAATTTTTCCCTTAATAATTTGAGAAAAAGTCCAATCAAACCGATCTAAAGTATTTTAAATGTGTGTGTCACTTTAATAAAGGACACAAATTATAGTCACTTTTTGCTAACGTAACAGGAATAATATTGTAAGGCACAACTGTCATATTTTGTCCAAGTTATTGTAGTTTTCCAGTCATTTGATGATTTACAAGTAGCATGGTGAACTTTTTCTTGAAATGTGTCTTTTTGACGGGGCGCAGTGTGTCTTGTGGTGCACTTTTCGCTTCATATCTTTTTTTGATGGATTTTTTTTGGTAGTATTTTTAAATCCTTGATACTTAAAAGTTTCCTATTCAATGCTTTTCTCAAATTTACTTCGACTCTTATGGTTACTATCCATTAATTCATCAAGTTCTTCCCTTGTTTGATCCATTTCTTTTTCCGAAGTTTCAACGCCATCCAATAGAGATCGCAGACGCTTCATTTCTGTTTCCTATTTCCTTAATTTACGTTTATAAACAATAATAAATTCAATATCACATCAATCAAAATTATTAAGCTGTTCACAAGGGGGAAAACGTAGCCAGTTCATAGAAAATGTATTAGAGCAAACAAGGTCACGGGGGGAACTCAGTCATTCCAAGTACCTTAAGATTGTAAAAATGATTGTCACTCCCAAAAAAGAGGAATATATATATCACAAAAAACGTTTTATTTCCAATGAAAACTGACAAATTGTAACATACTCAGAGGTAATGGATAAAAAACAAACAGATTTTCCTGAATTAGGGAACCTGGAGTGACTTTTTCCCCACGCATGACCTCTCCCGAGCTAAGCAGGTTAAGGTTCCTGTCTTCCATAAAAACTGACAAATTAATAAATTTAACAGAATTGCTATTGTTATTTTTTCATGAATATGTGATTTCACGCTCAAATTTTATTTTTAAGAAAATTAAAGCTATATTTAAAAAAAAGATATAAGTAACCAAACTTTTCACCCAATAAACCTATACCAAGAATAATAAATTGTAATATTAACGCGTTTTAATACTACCAAATTTAGAAGTTCTAATGTAAATTGTTTGATTAAACACTTAATTTTATTTTCCAAAGTGTTTTTCTGCATAAATCATAAAAATGAGCATTAAAGTCACTAATTGCTTAAAGATTTACTCTATTGTTTTGTTCCTTCCGTTTATATTTAAATTTAAATATTGGCATTGTTTTTGGTACACCGCATATCTGGTTGGCGTAACATGAGGTCAAGCCCTAGTGCCACGGAAAACCCACTATGCCGAGGCGCTGGTGCACGATAAATCTGTCGAGTCTCAAGGGCTTTCATTTGGGGGCATGTGGTACTTTGAAGAGAGTGTGCATTCTAAGGTATTGACCTCGTTACTTGATCCAGGTGTAAATTAACGTGGTCTATCGTCTTACTGTAGTGGGTTCTATTCGTGGTTCTTCAACTGATCTTCTTGGGGAAACTATTCTTTAAACGTGATTTTACTATAAAAACGGCTTTCCATAGAGATGATTGGTTCTACGCAAAGGTAAATACTTTTAAAACCCTGACGTTTGGCTGTGAGTCTAATCGCGAAGTTTAGGAATAATAGAAGCGAATTGTAACTGGAAAGTTAAGTGGCCTAGACTAGGATGAAAATTAATATTCATTTCAGAAACCACTGGGAGTTGAGGAAGAAAATAACATTGGAGCTATACAGAACTATCGTGGCTAAAGAAAGACTCTGATAAGGAGCTCCGACTTAAGTTCGTCATTTTGTGATGTTCCTCCCTTTGAAGTACATCACTCGAAGTATCAGCGTGAGCTAGAGGTGTAGGATTAGCGAAAGAACTAGGATCAAACATTATCTTAATATGACTTTATTAAAATATTCAACTTAAACCTTTAACAAATTAAATTATAATAATTAATATGAGAGAATCTACTATGGTAAGATACGCAACTCACTATTTATAATAAGACTTAATACAATTCATATCAATATCAATAAGCGAACCACCTAATCCTCGATCTTAATATTAAATAACCAATCCTACCTTATTACAACTTGTAGTAACGATCAATCTTGTCTTTATATGCAATGGGATGCAACTTGGCGGGTTCCTTCTAATCGATCACTAATAACTTGAATTCACGCCACGCAAAACTGAGTAAGACTTGAACCACGAACTGTAATAACTATCAACTGCCACAAACCAACATCATTTGTCTAACATTCATTTACATTGCAATCACGCTTACTCTAAGATCCGATATTTAAAAGTCCGTTCATTTGCATCTTTTGTTCACATTTCATTTCTTGGATTTGGTTGGAAAAGTGTTGCCATTAATTCTGGCCCAAAGAACCCAAAGGACTTGTTAAAGAAAAGACACTGGAGACGTCACAATTTTGAATAATCTTATAATTTATATTAAGTATTCGGATTTAAAGTATCAGACTACTTGCGGTAACGTTTTGTTTTTTTAAATGGAAATATGGAGATTTGTTTGTGGTTTTTAGACTTATTTAGTACACTGAAGGAAAAAATGACTAAAATTAAGAAGAGAAAAACACATTAATACTACTAAAATGGGAAAAATTGGGTAAACAATGGCAAAAAATTACGTAAACCGGGACCGCTCTGTACAAATAGTAAATGAAGAAATTCTCAATTTTGAGAGATGTATTATTTTGCTATTCCTTTTCAAAATGACCTTAAGGATAAGACATATTTTAATTTTTACAAAAACTAGAGAACTTTATCTTAGCTATTATATGAAATTGCCTAAAAAAAACAGTGATTATATTCACATAAAGAACTGTAAATTTTGTAATGAAACAAAGATTGATAAATCTGAAGGTTTAAACACTTCTACTGTTATACAAAACTTACACACAAAATTTCAGCAAATTATTGTAAAAACGTTTTGAGCTATATCTGTCCCCGTTCGAACTTTTCGAAAAAACGCATATTTCGAGTAAATCACATTTTAAAGTTTTATATCTTATTTAAAGTTATGACATCTGATTTTACAAAACACTTGTATATTTGTTCTAGTGAATGGAAAGTAATAAACTTGGTGTTTTTATAAAGCTAATGAGATGGCCTATTAAAAAATTATAAGAAATTGTTAATTTTTTTTAAAAAAAAATCATGATTTTAGGGTGGTCGGATAACTAAAGATTGCTCACAAGGTTATTCAATATAGTGTCATATGATTCATAAAGTGTTCAATATAAAATAAAAGTATCCATTTTTGAGATCATGTTTGTTTCTTCCCTGAACCATCTTACACCAGCGACCTTCGGCGCTTCGTACTTTATTTTATTTCCCGAAAATTTCGGGTTTCATTAGTAAGACAGCATTTGAGTGTGTGAATGTTCTTTTCTTTATGTACAGTTGAACCTGGGTTTGTGCGGTAGATAGGGGCCGCATTAAAATAAACGCACAAAAAATTTCGAAAGTTTCATAAATTCTTAATTCTAACAAACTAATTCGTGCAAATCCTACATAAAAAAATTTATGCGGTGGATAGGGACAGCTTAAAAAAAGTCGCATTTATAAAATATGCCAATTATTTATTAAATTTATGTAAGAGTACTTGCATAACAAAATAAATAATTAAAATGTTCAAAATCGCTTTTGTCACTTGAAGGTACAATTTCAATTGAGTTATTTTTTGGTACCATAAAGTAAGAAATAAGTTTTTGTGACAAAGGTCGGGTGGTCAGCTGCTTGTAAATGTCATGATATCCAGATGTACATGATTGAAGCTCGTTTTGGAATTTTATACTCCTTTCTTAATTGGTCTCTATTTTAAGAAAGTGCTTTTTCAACTTGTCGGAAAGCTGGATCCCTGCATATTTTTATCCACTGTCAAAGAATTCGGTTCTTGTCTGTCTTCAGAATCAATCAAATTATTAATAATGCCCCTGTCATTGAAAGTTTTGTCTTCAATCAAGAAAGCAAGAGAAAGAAACTGAAAGTGCATTGTCGGGAGACTATTTATAACAAATGAACAGAGCGTCTTGAAGTGTCTATATGTACATTTCAGTGGAGTAACGTACACTCCCGCATCAAGGTGAGGAGGCAGGACTTAAGGGGCCGAAGGCCTGGTTAACGCTAAATACGTATTTACCCAATTTATAAAATATCAAAGGCAAAACCTGACTTTCAGGGGAGGGGGCTACCATTCTCCATTACGCCACTGCTAAATCGATAGAAAACATTACAGTGGTGCCAAAGCCATTGAAATTCATATACAACAAAAAAAAAGATTGCACAAATAAAATTGCACAAAAATAAAATCGCATGAAAATGGACCTAACAAAAACAGGTTCAACTGTATTTACATTGATATTTTCACAATAAATCTTATTCCGGCACCCAGTGAGGGCTCTCTTTTATTATTATAGAACGTTTCTCTTACTGTATATTCTTCCCCCTATTCTCAAGATTTTTGGGGAGGGTCCGTCATTCGGGATCATTATATATACACAAGTCAGGTTTGAAAAGTTTAGATTCAAAACTAAGGAAGTAATAAATGAAAATAGAGCGAACTCTTTACCATCGCGTAAGGATTTGTGGGTAAATAAGTCTATTTAAAGGTGGAGTGAGCACTGACGAAGAAGAAGGAAACAACACATAATACAAACGCGAGATAAATTCCGGAGAGCTCAAAGAGCTATCTTTCCCTTAATTGGCCGGAATTCTGAATTAAATCTATACAATAAGTTGCTTCTCTACACTGCCGTTCTACGTCCAATTTTGACTTATGGATCACCTATGTGGGGCTATGCCGCTAATTCTAATATTAAAATACTCAAAGTTGCTCAGAACTCATTAATAAGAAATATAGTTAAAGCTAATAGATATGCCAGAAATAGTAAAATCTACGAGGATATTAAAATAAGTCCTTTCAAAGCCTACATTCAAAAATTGGCAATCTCTTTTTTTAATAGTTTACCTAATTCCAATAATGCAAATGTTAAAATGCTTAATAATTACATCCCAATGCCTGATCTTAAAAGACCTAGGAGAATACTCCTAGATTCGTATAATCCCCCTAACAATTATTTTAGTCACTCACCGGGTGGAGAGTGACGACTTTCATTGCTAAATTTTCTCTTTATTTTTATTTTCCAAATGCATTTTTATTTATTTATTTTAATTTCTTTTAACTTCTTAACTTTTTAACTTAATTGCAATCCCCACACAGGGCAGATTTCTAGACCTCCCCTTTGATTTGTACCAACGCATCAGTGCAACCAATAGAGAGCCTACTTTCACAGTGCCACCGACCAATCACAACAGTGCCATTCAGACTATTCAGGACTTTACCGCCGAAACCGTATGCAAAAAAAAAATCTCAGATTCTGTAGCCACGCCTCCTTGCCACGTTCGACCAACCAATCAGGACACTCACTCCCAGGCAGGCCCACCCACATAAGGCCACATACACTATCTAGATATGGGATGGAGGAACGCTTCGCGTTCCGTTTCCCAGTGACGCCCAGCATCATCATGACGAAGAAGAACGCACACTTGAGAAGACTTAGCTGGTGACTCCTCGCAGATATATTGTACCACCCGGTTGCTCGCCAATGCTCCGCCATGTTGGATTTTTATGTGATTGAAGCGAAATAAAGACGTTCTTATTGAGATGATGCCCTCATCATTTTACCACCAGGCCTGGGACCTGTCAAGAGTCGACAGGATTACTTAAGGAACCACAAAAGATGCCACGAAACCAAAAGAATGGACTTCAAAAATTTCTTTTTTCGAACGAGCGACTGCATTGAAAACGATACTACCATGGAGGACGACTCTTTCCGGCAGGAGTCACCAGTCAACACTTCGAATAATTTCTTTTTTCCTGAATTTGACACGAAGACGTTTAGCAGTTTTAAAAGTTGTCTTGACTGTTTTGATCAACAATGTTTGGAATGTCAAAAAGACGAACAATGGAAGAAGCAAAATATTGCTAGATATCTCACGGGAGTTTATCTTAAATTTTATTACGAGATCCAACTATTTGAAAAATCTTACGAAGAAAGCAAAGAGTTATTAATTACGGTGTTCGATGCGACTAAACAAGACGATATTCGAAAATTTCACAACCTAAAGTTAAACAACACTAAAGAATTAATTTCTTTTTTAACGGAAAAACTGTCGTTAGGGAAGAAACTAAATTATGATGACAGCTACATTGTGGAAAATATGACATTATCCAGTCCCATTCAATTTCAACAATTCTTAGTTATTAAGAAGATTTCGACACCCTGCGAATGGATTTCGACAACGTGGCAATTGGTCCCAGTAACACCGGACAGCGCAGACCGAAATCCGGTGGAGACTGAAAGTTATATCCGATGAAATAATCAAGCATACGGTAGTGTACACATAGGAACTGATCCACGGCACCGATTCCAATCAAGAAAACATCATGGACAGCAACATCAATCTCACATGGTGCGATTCAATGGAAGGCAACAGTCAACCTAGGCAATTTGTACAACAGAATCGACATAATTTTCGCCCGCCCAGAAATGACGAAAATATCCAGAGGCAAGGATGACAACTAATTATTGATTCAATGGTATGTTCCAAGTACTTTTGTACTCTAATTGACACAGGATGCAATATGTGTCATTAATTTCAATAAATTTATCTAAACAATTAAAAAATATTAAAACTTTAAAAAATAGTAATGTAAAAATAAATCAAACTTGTGGGACTATTCATCCCAAAGGTATAATTAAAGTTTATATGAATATTGGAAGTATATCTAAGCAAATAGATTTGTTTGTAATTGTTACTAAATTGCCTTATATTATTTTAGGACTTGAATATTCACATTTATTAAAGTTTGACAATAGTATTCGTAAAATGTGTGTTTTTCAATTTGGTAAAAATTTAAGTAATGTTAAATTTGTAAATAAGTGTGTCGGTGATTTGAGAACATATCAAGGGACATATTGTAAAACTCTTAATACTGATCAAATTATGAACTATTCTAATGCTAATAACGAAAATAATATTAACGTTAAAGATAATAAAGGTTTAGATCCAGTATCAGATAGCCCTGAAGCTGATCCGAAAATATTGTTTAACCCAGCCATAGTTGTTGAGGACACAGTACCAAAACAAACTAGTGAGCAATGGGAAGATTTAACCCAACTCCTTGACAAATTTCAACTCATATTTTCAAAAAATAAGTATGATGAAGGTTGAATCAATTTAGAGCCACAAATAATCCATTTAATCTCAGACCTTCCTATAAGTTTACACCCTTATAGAAACAGTCAACAAGAATCTAAAGAAATGCAAACAAAGATAGAAGAATTGTTAAAAGCAGGTTTTTTTGGACCCTCCCATAGCCCATATGCTGCCCTTGTAACCTTAGCATACAAAAAGGATGAAGGGAAAAGATCAAGATTATGTATCGATTATAGAAACTAAATGAAATTAAACGAAAAGATTCCACCCCTGTACCTCTGATAGACTTTGTAATTGATAATTTAACTCATGCTAAATTTTTCTCTACACTCGATTTAACAAGCGGGTATTGGCACACGCAGAGAAACTGGCTTTTAGAACTATTTTTGGTCTCAATGAATGGATAAGACTTCCATTTGGCTGGAAAAATTCCCCAGCTGTTTTCCAAAGAACTATAAGACAAAGTTTACAAAAATATCAGTTAACTTTTGCTTTAAACTATTTTGATATTATAATTTTCTCACAATCTTGGGAAGAGCATTTAACTCATTTAGATACAATATTTCAAATTTGTAAAAAAGAAAACATTAAATTTAAAAAATCAAAATGTCAGTTTTAACAAGAAAAAATAAAAGTTTTAGGATATGAAATAATACAAGGTCATTATTCCCCAAGTAATCCAAATATTGAAACAATAAGAAAATTAGCACCACCTAAAGATATAAAAGAACGCCAAAGATTTCTTCGTTCCATCAATGTTTATCAAAAATTTATTAAAGATTATGCAAAACTTAAGAGTACCATTAAATAAATTACTTAAAAAAGATGCAGTTTGGAATTGGT
Source organism: Trichonephila clavipes (assembly GCA_019973935.1). Classification (NCBI taxonomy): domain Eukaryota; kingdom Metazoa; phylum Arthropoda; class Arachnida; order Araneae; family Nephilidae; genus Trichonephila; species Trichonephila clavipes. Next base: position 162,331 of record BMAU01019093.1, on the reverse strand, counting down.
CACATGAATGTCAAGAAGCTTATCAAAAGTTAAAGAATTGTTTAATCTCAAAACCTATACTTAAATTATACAACTCACAATATCCATGCCATGTGTTTTGTGATGCAAGCCAGGATTCAATAGGCGTAGTCTTAAAACAACAACACCCAGATGGAACACTTTACCCCATAGCTTATCACTCGAGACAATTACTTAAACATGAAAAAAATTATACAATTTCAGAAAAAGAGTGTTTAGCGATTATAGATGCATTAGACAAATTTCACTGTTACCTACATGGATCCAAATTCACAATACATACTGATCATGCTGCTTTGCAATGACTTAAAAGTGTAAAACATTTAACTGGACGTTTATTTCGGTGGAGTTTAAACATTCTCAGTATGAATATTAGATAGTTTATATAAAAGGTAAATTAAATATTGAAGCAGAAATGTTGTCGAGGAACCCTGTATGTCATTATATATCTTTCATTTGTCATTTTTTAAATACTGATGAAATTTTTAAATACCAAATTTCAGAAAACATTAATGATCCAAAATATACAAAATATAATGATGTATTAACCGTTAAGAAAAAGAATTTAATTAAAATTGTAGTACCATTAGCTTTAAGAGAAAAATTAATTACAACTGCACATGAACAATTTGGTCACCCTGGTGTGAAAAAGATGTTAAAATTAATTTCCCCAATTTACTACTGGAAAGACATTATATTAGACATTTCAAATTTTGTTAAATGTTGTGAAACATGTCAAATGAATACAAAATCTACACAAAAAAAGTATAGATATTAGAAGAAGTTACTGTAACAGAAGAGCCATTTGAAATGTTGTCACTAGACACTGTAGGAGGATTTCATTATCATAATTCACAAAAGAAATACCTGCATATTGTTCTGGACCATGCTACGAGATATGCCTGGACATTTCCATCCAAAAGTGTCACTTCTGAAACTTATACAAATTGTTTAAAACGAATTTTTTCAATCCAATGCCCAAAACAACTGTTAAATTATAGGAATGCTGCATTTACTTCTTCTAAATTAATGAAATTTTTAAAATATATATATTCTAATATTAGACAATTACTAACTTCAGCAAATAGATCACAATGCAATGGAAAGAATGAAAGAGTTAATCAGACATTAGTAGCAAAATTAAGATGTAAAGTTAGTTTAACATCAAAAATTACTTGGACAAAATTCTGAGAACAAGTTACATATGAATACAATAATTCGCTACATGATGTTACTGTCTTCCCATCTGCATATTTAATGTTTGGAACTTTGCCATATGATTCGCCATTACCTAAGCAAGTAAAATTAAACTATCCACCTATACAACAAGCTAGAGAAATTGCAGTAAACAGAACAATTAAACATCATAAGACAGTGTTTCTCAAACTGTGGGGCGCGCCCCCTAGGGGGCGCGGTAACCCTGCGAGGGGGGCGCGAGCATATTGAAAATAAAAGGATTAAAAATAATTTTTTGGAATGAAGTAAAACAAAATGCTTTCTGACATAATAAAAAATACACATTTACACTGATATAATTTATTTTTATCATTTGGTGATCATCAAAAATAAAAGATTCCACTTCAAACGCTCATTAGCCATCTTTGATCCTATAACCAAATTAAAAAAAATATTTTGTTTGCTTTGCTGTAATCTCACGATGAGAGATTTTTTTATTACGTCTCTTTTAACCAAAAATATTACTTTAGCTGACCTTCGAACTTACTGGTATGGTTATCTCCACCGTTTTCTTAGGGAAGTTGTAAATAATATATTTCTGTTTCGCCTTTTTCCATGAGAAAGATTTATATGATATACGGATAAGCATATTGAGCACTTTGAAGAATTATTTGGCCTAGATTTATTTTTGAGTAGTTTGAAACATATAATGCATAATGAATAACGTTTTACAAAATTATTGCTTAGAACACATGCTACACTTTCCCCATGAACAATTTTGTGGTTTTGATTGTAGTTTTGTGCGACTTATTATGGTTTATAAATGTAAATGAGCAGAATATTAAAAATATGGGAATCTGTTATTCCTATTGAAAGAAGTTGAAACTGATCAAGCTATTGAAGAATCTACTGAAATAATGCATATTAATCAAGATAGCGAAAGTAAATATCAGAAAAGCGTTAGACATGAAACGTTTGAGTTGATTTGAAATTTTCAAATGCTGCCTAAAAATTTCTATGAAGAAAACTATGAAGCCATAATGTAGCACTTCGCCTTGTCAAAAAGACACAAGGAAGAAAAAGTTCAAAATGCTATTTGTAGATCATCAAACTACAGAAAACTACAAAAAAGTGAACAAAATATGACAGTTTTGCTGTGGAAAATAACGTTCCTTTGTTAGCGAAAAGTGTCTGATTTACATCCTTTATTAAGGACACGCACATTTGCAACATTTTCCTTAGTTTTATTAGATTTTGTCTCAAATTTTCAAAGAAAAATTGAAAAATTCTTTAAAGTAGGTAAGTATATTTTCTCTTAGTTAAATTATTCACTGGAATTGTGATTTTTATCGTGTATAGTAAAAATAATTATAAAATAAATTATAGTTTTAAAACAAACAAAAAACGCGCTTTTATAGTGAATCGAACTAAAAAGTTTTTAAAAAAATGAAAATATATATTACTTAAAAGTAACATATACAACATTTTACACTTATCTTGTTAATTTTTACGGTTTATAATTATGATCATATTGTAGCCTTAGCGCCAAAAAGTGTATTATTATCGCATTCAATACATAATTATTTTTAGGGGGGCGCGATAAAAATTATGATTGAGAATTGGGTCGACAGTAGAGAAAGTTTGAGAACCACTGTCATAAGATGAATATAAACAAAATTATGATAAACATTATGTTGATGCAAAATTTAAAGTTGGAGATTTAGTCTTATATCAAAATTTCTCATACCCTAATTCAAGTAAACTTCAATCTCCTTATAATGGTCCTCTTAAAATTGTCAAAAAACTCTCAAATGTTACTTATGAAATAGATAAACCAAATCAATATATAGGAAAATTAACAGATATTTTTCCGTCTACAAGTTTAAAACCTTTTCATTCAAAATCCAATTTTGCTTAATTATGATTTATATTTTATAGAGAGTGTTTTCTCAAACATTGGGGGAGGGAAAAAGTGCATTGTAATTTTAAAAGAAGTGCATTGTTATTTAGAGAAAAAAATAATAAAAGTTGTTTTTAAAATTTGAATTTAAGACTTGTTTACATTATGAAAATCAAAACTTAATGTAATTGAATTTGTATTGTATTCATAATGAACACACATACATTATTAAAGACTATTTTTGAAGAAATAACTTAATTATAGATTTATGAAAACACGGTGATGAGGTCAATTTTACGATACATGATGCTATGATAATTTCATTGTGATTATTTGTGATAGAAATATATTCTGAAAGTTAAAAAATATTATGTGATATTATGAAGATTTTATTCTGGTTGTTCATTTTTGAAATGAGTTGGTTGAATAGTGATTCTAATAATAATAACCAAAATTGAATAGAAAACAGATAGATAGTGACAGAAACAATAATTGAGTGTTGAACATTGAACTATGATTTTTCCAAGACAGGACTGTGTGAAGCATTACATTACATTACATTGATTGAACTTTTACCTGTACTTGATATATCTGAAATACACTTATTTTTCTTTGCATTTTATATTTCTAGTGATATTTTAATATAATGTTGATGTTGTGTTTATTTTGGTCAATTTCTGTGTTATAGTTATGTAATCTTTTCTTTTTTGGGAGCTTCTAATATCATGCTGTTAGTTACTCCATATATGTCCTTTTTGTGTATTTACTTTACCATTATTCGTAAAATCCTGTGTTGTTTTTTACTCTATAGCTATTCTTTCTATGTATTTATTTACTCATTATTTTAACGTTCAATACCATTTTGAAGTAGTTGTAACTTTTTAACATTTATCACTTTATCAGCATTGTTTACTATTGATACGCATTTAGTGAGAATTTCCCTTGATCTTATGTTATGTTGTTTAACACTACTATATTTTTCAATGTCTAATGTGAATTATCTTTATCTTATGTTGTTTTTTCTTAACCTCATTACTATTATAGCCACAGTGAAAGTATTCGATGTGTGGTATTTTTCAGAAAACAATCTATGTAATACAATGATGTATACCAAATTTTTGATATTTTGTTATTCAATATTGCTATTTTTTTGCATATCAGGATTCACCAGCTCACTCTTTTACTCAATTATTTTATCTTCGAGATTTTTATTTCATTTGGGGAATTTGATATCATTGAAAAATTATTTTTATTCCCTAGGGACTTGCCAGTCAGGATTGGCCAACCTGGCTGTGCCAGGCTTCAGCGGAGAGGGGGGGGGTTGTCAGGTTTGAAAAGTTTAGATTCAAAATTAAGGAAGTAATAAATGAAAATCGAGCGAACTCTTTACCATCGCGTATGGATTTGTGGGTAAATAAGCCTATTTAAAGGTGGAGCGATCGCTGACGAAGGAGAACGCATACTCAAAAAGGCTTAGCAGGTGACTCCTCGCCGATATGTTGTCTTTTGTATCACCCGGTTGTGCGCCAAAGGGCCGCCATGTTAGATTTTCATGTGATTGAAGCGAAATAAAGATGTTCTTATTGAGATGATGCCCTCCTCATTTTACCAGTAGGCCTGGGGCCTGTGATATATATATATATATATATATATATATATATATATATATATATATATATATATTATGTATTTCATTTTAAATTTCAATTAATTATCTTCTCGAATTGTAGGTGCGGAGATCGAAACCTTTTAGGTGAGCTTGGTTCTCCCGAGTAAATAAGTAAGAGGTATGTCGTCAACAGCCCTCGAATTGTTTTGTGGCATGACATTAATAAACACTAAATATGCATAACGGTATTTAATGCTTTTTATTTCAAAATATGCAGTGCAAGCAAAATTAGAAATCTGTGAAATACAAGATTTGTTAGAAACTGTTGTTTTTTAATAACGTTTTTTAATTCCTACATTTGGCTCACACTCTATATATTTATTTATTTATCTTGGTGGAATTTTCAATCGTTAATAAAATACATTTTAAAGCGCTCAATTAAGCTGAAGTTTTATGTACATGATTATTTTGGATGACAAAACAGTAATTTAATCTTAATTAATAAAAATTAATTGATTAAAACTAATTAATTAAAGAATTACAAACACAGCCACTTTGGCATCATTTTTAGTGACTTAGTGACTATTTTTGTGGCATGTGTCAGAACTTCAATAAGTTTTTTCCCCTCGTTTTAGAGCATTCTGTTGAACTGAAATTTTATATACTCGATTGTTTTGGATGAGAATGTGATCCTTTAATGATAATTAATAAAAATTATATACAACTTGTTGTTGTGATTCTGTCATATGTATATACATATTTATATTAATAGTAAATATTTAATAAAAAGTAGCTAAAATAAAATTTTCTTTGTTGATCCAAGCAGGAATTGACTTAATTCGTTTGCATATTACATGTCTCTCAGTGCAATTGACTATATAAGAAACTAAAAAAAATCGAAACCAAACGAATAGTCGAATTCTATTTTTATGAGCTATAAAACTGCACTGTAAGAAAAAATCTCTCGAGAAATCAATTTAAAAGAATTTCTTACGTAAACAATTTTTTTATGGCGTTCATGCCAGAAGTTTACATCTTTTAAAAATAGTGAAAAAAAAGCACTTAGTGCTTTACAGTTTTATTTAGTGACACAAATAACCAAATGATTATGGATGTGTATTTAAGAGCCTAATACGTTCAGCGTGTACGAACTTCCCATTTTTATACTTCAATCTATAAAATTATTCGTTACAAAGATTTATAAATATCTTCAGTTTTCTAACTTTATATCCTTTAAACGGTGATATATTTATATAAGAAACAGAATACTCTAAACTCCTAAAAAGCTTTAAAATTTATATTTTTCTCTTACCAGTTATTGTTAAGAGTTTTTTTTATATCACTGAGTACTTTTTTTTAAAAAAAAAAAAAGAAACGTTCGAATTTAACAATTGATTTTCTCCCAATGTGCTTTAAAAGTTAGTGGGATAAGCGCAGGTTTGCCAACGCGTGGCTCACCAAAAATACCTTGCGCGGTCCACAAGATTTATTACAACGCTACGTTGTAACAAATGCAATATTTTTGTTTTTATTGTAGTGTTTTGTCCCATACTTAGTCCTATTTTTTTACGTGTTGCTTCTGTTTTTATACATACTCAGAAATAAGCAGTTTTCCAGTGCAGCGAAACCCCTCCCCGCAGCATCACGCTTGATTCCTGCTGTTTTAGAGCGCTGGTTTATTTTGGAGATCAGCATATTTGATCATTGTATTATGATTATTAAATTATCTATACTTGTATAGATGGAAAAAAATGAAAACAACAAAAATAATTCCTTCCGTTTTAAATTTGAATTTAGAATTTGAGCACATCCGAAATGCTCTACACCAAAGAGAAATTAATATCGAGTTCGAGAACACTTGTAAATGAATGTCGAGTACATCTGAATTCCGTAATATAGTAGTTTTCAAACTTTCACTACTGGCGAACCAATTTTTAATCATAATTTTTATTGCGACCCCCCAAAAAATAATGTATTGAATGCAATAAAAATGCACTTTTTTTGGGGGGGGGGCGCTAAAGCTACAATACGATCATAATTATAAACCGTACAAATTAACAGGATAAGTATTAAATTTTGTATATGTAACTTTTAAGTAATATATATTTTTATCTTATTTTTTTTTTTTACTTTTTAGTTCGATTTACTATAAAAGCGTGCTTTTAGTTGGTTTTTAAACTATATTTATTTTATAATTCTTTATACTATTCACGATAAAAATTACAATTGCAGTGAATAATTAAACTTAGAAAAATATACTTACCTACTTTCAAGGACTTTTCAATTTTTCTTTGATAATTTGAGAAAAAATCCAATAAAACTAAAGAAAATGTTCGTGACCTTAATGAAGGACATAAATCACAGACACTTTTCGCTAACAGTACAGGAACGTTATTTTCCAGCAAAACTTTCATATTTTGTTCACGTTATTGTAGTTTTGCTGTCGCTTGATGATGTACAAATAGCACTTTGAACTTTTTCATCCTTGTATCTTTTTGACTAGGAGAAGGGCTACATTTATTACTTCATAGTTTTCTTCATAGAGTTCTTTAGGCAGCATTTGAAAATTTCAATTCAACTCAAACGCAACTGTCGCTTTTCTCCTATTTACTTTTGCTATCTTGATTAATATGCATTATTTCAGCAGATTCTTCAATTGCTTGATCAATTTCAACTTCCTTCAATAGAGATCACAGATGTCCATTTTTTTTATATTCTGCTCATTTACATTTATAAACCATAATAAGTCGAAAAACACAGCAATCAAAACCACATAGTTGTTCATTGGGGAAATTGTAGCATGTTCATAGAAAATATTTTTGAACAAAAATGGTCGCTCAGAGAACTCGATCGAAACAAGTATCTTGATTGTAAAAAAACGTTTGCCACTCTGAAAAAAGAGGCATATTTGTGACAAATTCATTTTAGTTCCCAATAAGATTGTCTAATTGGAATTAGAATGTCAAGGTCACTGTTAACGAATAAACTGTTTTCCCAGAATTAACGATTTCGTGAGCCTGGGTTGACTCTGCGCCTCATACAACCACTCCTATGTTAAAACAGCATTCAATAAAAAATATCGATGTTCGTTCTAAAAAATAATTGTGTAAAACGTTTTTCATTATGCATTATATGTTTCAGAATACACAAAAAAATACATCTTGGTCAAATAATCCTTCAAAGTGTTCAATATGCTTATCAATGTACCATAAAACTCATTCAGATGAAAAAAAGCAACATAAAATATTATTTGCAACTTTCCTAAAGGAAAAAGAGTCGTATTGAAACATACCAGTAAGTTTGAAGGTGAAATATATGTTAATCAAAAGTAGTATTTTAGGGGTTAAAAGAAACGTAATAAAAAAAATCTCTCATCGTGGAATTACAGCAAAGCAAACAAAATGTCTTTTTTTTTGGTTATAGGGTCAAAGACAGCTAATGAGCGTTTGAAGTGGAAAGTCTTATTTTTGATGATCACTAGATGATATATATAAAGTACACTGGCCTCAAAAAGTTAAGGTTCAACCGGGTTTTTGTGTCTAATTTGCAAATGAATGAATGTAGAAACAAAAATTTGGAGGATATGTGCATTAAATAGTTTTTTATTGAATGCGTCATAGAAATTTGTATAAGTGTATTGCAAAAACGATTTATAACAAAAAAGCAATCTCTGCGGAAAAGTCCATTCTTGGAGAAAACAGCACATCACAGTGTTATGTGGTAAAATGGCATAAAAACAATACAAAATGGGTTCTAATAAGGAATGTGTCCACCCCTAACTTGAATGCATTGGCGGCATCGATTTTCCATGCTGTTTATTAAGTTGTCGGACACCGGAATAGGAAGCGAAGACCAGACACAGAGTAAGCCTTGTTTCAGCTCATGTAACGACCTTGGAGGAGGATTTAAAGAAGCAACCTCTCTGCCAAGATAGTCCCAAAAAGATGTTCTATCGGATTCAGGTCTGAGATCGAGCTGGCCATTCCATTCGTTCCAAAACCGTGATCCTCCAGATACTCCTCAACAATCCGAGCTCGGTGAGGTCGTGCATTATCATCCATCAGAATGAAGTCGTTACCAATAGCAGCAGCATATGGGCGGTCATATAGATCAAGGGTCTCATCCCGATATCTAAGACCAGTTACGGTTCCTCCATGGAACACATGCAGGTCAGTGTGGCCACCGAGCGAGATCCCTGCCCAAACCAGGATTCCACCACCTCTATAACTGTGTCTTTCAACAGTGTTGGATTGATGGTATCTAGTGCGCTGTTCCCTCCAGATCAGTAGACCGCCTGAATCACTCTCCATTGTAAATCTGGACTCGTCTGTGAACATCACAGAAGCCCATTGTTGCTGCGTCCAAGAAACATGTTCTCTTGCCCAGCATAAGCGGTTCCTTCGCTGTCGTCCGTTGAGGGGAACGCACAAACTGGTCTTCTTGCATACAGACCTGCATTGTGAAGACGATTTCGCACCGTAGTAGCGGAGATTCTTCTTCCTGATGCTTGAAAGTGGTCTGCAACGAGCTGTGGCACAATAGTGGTTCTTCTCCTTCGTGCCGAAAGAGCTAGAAAACGGTCTTCTGCAGGTGTTGTAGCTCGTGGTCGGCCTGGAACAGGTCTTCTGGACACATAATCTTCGGATTGGTATTGATCCCAAAGTCGCTGAACAACACTACGAGACACATTGAGACGTCTAGCAGCATCAGCCTGCGACAATCCCATTTCCATTCATCCAACTGCCCGCCACCTTAACGAATTGGGTAAACGACGTCTCTGAGACATTTTCTAAACTCTATTGACTATTGTCACCGAAACTGCCAACAACTGTTGAAAATCAACACAACTTACACACAAAAGTACGAAAGCTTGATATTTGCATATTTTTCTCTCACTCATAAATATACGTTCTTTTCTATAAAATAAAAGTTGTAGCAATCGTTTTTGCATTAATGTTTTTAAAGTTCGTTATTATCATTCATGTAAACTATGCATTTTATTGTTACTGCCATTTTTTTTATGGTGAGCTTCGAAAAACATGTTGTACCTTAACTTTTTGAGGCCAGTGTATATCAGTGCAAATGTGTCTTTTTTATTATGTCACAAAGCATTTTGTTTTACTTCATTCAAAAAATTATTTTTTTTAACTTTTATTTTAAATATGCTCGCGCTCCCCTCGCAGGGGTATTCCGCCCCCAGGGGGAGGGTGCCCCACAGTTTGAGAAACGCTGCCGTAATATAAATTATGATCGTATTCTAAAAATAGATATTTAGATTATACGTGAGATCGCTGTGAGTGAGTGAATGTTATCTTAACGTCGCACAATAGAGTTGCACGAATGATATTGGCGACAGGCCTCATTGATTTAAAATAAGGCTCAGAGACGAGGATGACTCCTGAGCTAAAAAATTCTCTCTTCTCCTAACTTCGCACCACACCAACGGGAAGATATTTGAACTGCGACAGATTTTAATTTTCTCTTTCTTTCTCTGTCCCTCTACAAGGCGGGTCTTCAGCGGCACTCAGCTCGAACTCATGAACGCCAGGCATGAGTCCAGGACCTTGACCACTAGGCTACCGTAGCCACGTGATATTGCTGTGAGTGATGCCCGAACAATATTTGATGCAATTCCTTTAAGATTTCACAAGGTCTGAAATAATTATCCGCAACCTTCACCTGAATATTATACTAAAACGTTTTACATCTATGGTAAAAATGGCAAAACATGAATTCAAAAGGAACTTTATAGAAACTCATTAACAAAATCTTAGTAAGAAATTCCATAATCATGCTCTTGAGTTTCCAATTACATTTGGATTCAAAAATAATGTGACCAATTTCAGAGTATCATAAATTTTTATTGAATAACGTTATTTACATGAAAAGTTCAAAATGGCCTCTTTTAGCGTCGTACACTTTACGCAAACGTTTAGTCCAAGACCAAAGATCCTGTTCGACCATTTTTGAAACCCGTTTGTTTTTTAAACCGTGAAATGTTCTTACGTTACAGCTATTTAATTGTTTTTTAAAAGAAACCTGATAAAAAATAATTGCTAGGAGCACAACAGGAGATGATGGTAACCATTTCTCACAGGAAGAAGAAAATTTATTATTATTATTGTAATTTTATCTTAAGGTAATATTTAGTTTGTTTCTTCATTACAACCATCTGTAGAATTTTGGTAGAAAACAAAGCTTCCATGGGAGTAAAAACGTTAACTTTCTTTAATCATGTGCTTAAAAACTTTAGTCTAATAGTACTTAGCATCAATTTTGCATTCAGTTCTACAAAAAAGGATTTTTTGTTAATCTTCGAGAGCACATTCCCTCCCACACCATAACACCTCACGGTCAACTTGCTTCTTGCAAAACAGGTGCATCTTTGAGACACTTTTTGCGTTAAATATGTTGTGTCTTCATTTTGTCAGTTGTAGATTAAAGATGAAACAGTATTTCATCCGAGGTTATCCATGTTTGAAACTACTTTTGCGTAAAATTAAATGCAAAAACGAAGAATGTTTTCTTCGTTTTTCTACAGTATCTGCAGGCATTTTATGACCGACTGGTTTATTTACTTTTTTAAAGCCATTTTTTTCTTTTAAATGCTGGCATATTGTCGATACCTGAATTTTTTTTGCTAAACTTCTTTAAGACAGAGATATTTCTACAATGATAATTCTTTTCATCTACTTTGTTTTTCTTTTTCATCAAGGACTTATTTTGGCCTGAATATTATTCCTTGAAATTTTGATTGCCAGTCAAATTTTATTTCTTTTTGAAGTTTAGATAGAAATCAATTAGAAAAATGAGTTTTCCGATTTTTAACTGTTTTATTTATAACAGAATGTGCTCAACCATTCTTCAGAAGCCTTAAAAGTGTATTTCGTGTTGGAAGAATCATTTCCGGAGCCACAAATTATTACCACTGATAAAAATAGATTGAAAATTTAAACGTTTCATTTTTGTTAAATAAAACTGCCACTAAAGCGATTAAAATTTACCCTACATAATATAAGCTTTCAAAATTGGCCACAATATTTTTTAATAAACTTGTATTTGAATTATTATTTCAAGGTATCATAAGTGATTTTTATATCTATTGAAAACTCTTGTCAATCAAATAGTTAAAACTCTATCCTCTAAAAATGAGCTTAGCAAAATTACAGAAAGAATCAAGTAACATTGTAATAAGTAATCAAGTAATTTTATTTGATTTTCATTAATTCTTATTTAATTCGTTTGTTATTAGTTATCTAGGTCTAATGTAAATTTGTTGAAAAGTGTTGATGTCATTTCTCTAACCAGTTAAAAATTAATTTCAAAGTTATAAATGTACCAATTAATGAATGAAAAGTATGATCTAAAGATCAAGATAGAAAAGACCCAATACTACCTTTCTCCTTAAACAATTAATATTCTTTTGAAGTAAGGAAAATAGAACAAAAAAAAGCGATGTTCTTTTGTAATCAAATTGTTACCTAAAAATGAACTGAAACTTATATAAATAAAATCTCTGATAATAACTTAAATTAAATCTCCGAGAGAAAGCAAAGAAGACCGAGAGATCCAATATAGACATCACAAGAAAAATTAATGCTTTTTTTTTCAGAATGAAAAGTGATTTTCTTTCTCAGAAATATCTTTCTTATAAAATTTTAAAAAATGGTACATTTCTTCTAAATAATAGTTATGCATCAACAAAACCGAACTTTTTGCTTCGAGATTACTACGGAAATAATAAGAATACATATAAAAAAAACTAGAATTCTGTGTAGCGAATTGTAAATATATACTTTTTTTCCCTTTCATAATATGGTATAAAGAAAATTTAACACAGAAAATAAAATCTTCCAAAAACGAAAAAAATTTTTTTTTAAAAATCATAGTTGAATTTTCTGTTAATTGCTCATACGAGATTAATTGCTTCTGCGATTTTTAATATTTACTTCAAATGTTAGTTTAAAATCCGTCAGATAGAAAATTCTCAAATTTAGATTTCATTACTAATTGACAATGAATTTAATCAGCATTTAACTTTTAACTTAACCTTGGGAGACTATTTCTAGAACACTTACGTTTTAACAATACCTTATTTTTAAAATAATCTGAAATTATTAAGAGTATATCTGAAAATCAATGTGAGTTTTCTTTTGGTTGTAGATTTAGTAGGTCATTATGTTCACTAACATTTAAATAAAACACACAGGATTTAGATATTTACGAAGAACCTAATATAAATTTCAATATTTTATAGCTGGAAAAAGATTCTAATACACACAGTATTTAGAGGTTAAATAATAGTTTGGCATCTCATTATTCTTCATGGGTTCATTTATATTGTCACTATCCCCATAAGCAAGCAACTTACTGTAGTTTCACAGTAAATAATTATTAAATTTTAATAACTGATACAGTCAAATCTAATATAGTTTACTACAGATATTTATTTTAATGACACACTCGATGATGTTGTCTTATTAAGGTCTCAAATATGCAAATATTGAAAGCTGTTTAAGAAGAGCTGTAAGAAACAAATGACAAAATGGGCATACATCTTTGAAACGTAAAATTTATTCTAATTCTGCTTTATTTTAAAATGAGTTGCATCGTCCCAAAGTTTCAGCAAAGTGGGTACCTCGAATCGTGAGTGCAAATGAAACGGCTGATATTTCTCAAAAACATATGAATTAGGAGATGCATTCTTGTCGTGAATTTCAACTTGTCACCAGAGTTGAGTGCAACAATACACCTCTGAAACAAAATGGAGCAACGTAGAATGGCACAAAAACTAAGTATATGCCACTGAAAAAAATTCACTTGTATTCGATCCGACTTTTAGCTTTAGCTTCATTCATATTTTCAGTAGCCGGCGTTACAAAACATCTTAATTGCGCACCAAGTCACAGCAACTATTTTAATTTAATGCTGTAATTTTGACACACAGATTTAGATATCAATGAGCTTCTGTGGACTGGCATATGCCACAACTATAAAACATTAAAATGTTGTTTATTTTTATGTAAATTAATTGAAAAAATTACATTTTTGAGGACAAATACTTCGGGTGGAGAACAGTTATTAATGTGGCATAAAAACCGCAATTTTGTTGATTATTACTCTTACAAATATAGCGTTTGGAAAAACATTACACACTATACAGAAGATTCACTTTGAAACAAAGTAAAAATTGAGTATTGTCGGTGGAACTTATACATATTGAACCAAATACATAATAATACAAATAATGTACAAATTTGCACTTAAAATATATGTTTGTATGGGATATGTCTCTCGTGAATTCCAATGCTCTTAAAGAAGCAATCTGTTAAAATCTTTAAGGAAATTTTGATGCGAGAGTTTCCATTCTTTTTACAATGTCCTAATTTCGTAGATACTGGTATCGGATTCTAAAATTCATCTTGAGGCATTCTAAACATTTGTAACTGATTTGAACTCTATAAGTTGTGACACGCATATACCTGCAATGTAGATAGTATTTGTGCAATGACACGTCTCATAGTTGTCCATATTACAGAATGTTCACCAACAGCAACACTGAAAGTATGAAACCGAAGCAGTAGAAGTTTTTTAATGTATCAATCCTCACTCGTAGTCTAAAATGGCTCCATACGTAACGTTGTAAAACGTTTCACAGTACTCATGCTGTTGTAATAAGTATACAGATGAATTTAAATAAATATATGTAGAACTATATGCATTGCTACTTTCACACCGGAACATTTTGGTGTCCCCAATTGAACTAAAAATTGACTCTTCTTTCGTCTGCAAAGAGTGCAAATATTTATTTAACCTTACAAACCAGCGATACTCAACCAGTGTCCCATCGAGTCTTTTTAAGTGATCCGGCCAAGGCCCAGTGCTCTGAGAAATTTACTTATTTAAGAACATTGTATTAAAAAATTGGTGTTAAATTCTTTGTCAAGAAATCAAATATATCAATTTTGCTTTTCACTGTCGGTGTTTTACGGGTACGAATTGATATTCTTTTTTCTATTTGGTACGGTTAAGGTTAGTGATAACAGACAACAATGGAGTAGCGACAATTTTATACGGAGAACTAATTTTTAACAATCTTTCATTTCTTGCAAGCGAAAAATATTCGAATCAAAATATATCATTTCTAGACGGTTGAGAGGTTGACTATTTTGCATTGAAAAACAGATGGAACAGTAATTGTTTGATTTGTCACGAAGTGCTGTACTTAAAATATACCAATAAACAGGAATCATTCAATGATACTTTTCCTCGATGATCTCTTTCATGTGGAGATAAGTATGCTTTAATGAATGGTCTTTGAAACAGCAACAAAGTATTTTGTCAGTGGTAATATCACAGTGGTAACAAAGACATCCTATGAAGTTTGTTATATTATTGGTAATCATATGAAACCGTTTACTGATGCAGAAGTTGTGAAGGATTGTTTCTTAAATATTTCTAATTTAGTGCTAGTGACCAAAATAAAAAAATACAAAAAAAAATAATTAACAAAATATTTTTCTCCCCCTCCACCAATTAACCCCATGCTTCGGCCCGTGTGAAATAATTAACATATGTATGCGGCCCGCGAGAAATAGCAGACATATGTATGCTGCCCAGCCGAAAAAAATGTTGAGTACCCCTGTTACAAATGGATGCAACACTGCGTTCTTGTCACGGTCTGTATTTTTTTCCAAGACCAGATTTTTCTCCTTCAATGCTAATATATTGTACCTTTAGTTCGCGATTGCTCCTAATTTGATAAAAGTATTGGAATTCTGAACCACAAAGCAAACATATCACCTCAACAAATGTCCAGAGAAGAGCATCGGTCTATTCAGGAGAATTATACTTGAACAGGCATTCTTCGAAATTTGACATATTTAACGTTTATAATCTTCTATACACGGCAACTCTTTAAAAGCGCTAGCACTCGAGCCTACCCCTCAGCAGCAACAATGCCATTATCAAGATTACAACCATCGAAACTCGGTTACATCGACTAGATATATAACATAGACATTGAGGAAACATAAAGATAAAATTGTATTTGAGATCAAATTAGCAAACTAACTTGTAACAAAAACTAATACAAAAAATGCAGAAAACTTCAAGCAACATTATTAAAACAATTTGACGCATGGAGATTTTAAAGATATAAAAACAATTAATTTGGTAACACATGCTTAGTAATATACTTTAAAGAATTTTAAAAAAATACTCACAAAAATCTAAGCTTATTAGTTTAAATATTAAAAATAATTTAACAGCCCTAACACATTTTAGACAGCATCTTATCAAAAAGTCATGTTTTAATTAAAAATTCAATTACTCTAGTCAGTCCCTATATCAAAAACGTTAATATAATTATTGTTGATATTTTTAGCAACTGTAATTTTTCATCATTCCCTTTACGAAATTTAATTAACTTTTACTAAATTCTTAGAAGGTTCTGCAAAAATTATATAAAAAGGGAAAAAAAGATAACAACTCTTTTCGTCATTTTAATATAAAACTTATTCGCATTTCTCAGAACGGCTTTAAACACATCTAACCCTAATCTCAAAATAATTACTATAACCCCCTTATTATGTTAAATAAGACGCATTGTACTTTTAAATAATAGTCAGTATTTTCTAGAATTATTAACACTTTTTAAAATGAGCATATTGAAAAGTCAAAAACAAAAGATTATTTAAAAAATTATTAATGTACTGAAAGTAAAGGAACAAAAAATACATTATCACATTAATGCGCGTCATACAAAATAAAATACACATATACTCTGACATAATAAACTTATAAATGTTTCAGTACCGCGCAATATGTGTTTTACAATTATGTAACAATACTAAGTTAAGAACATATGTGTCATATATAAAACTATATGTGTCATATATAAAACTATAAACTAAATAAGCACTTACCTTGATAATATGTACGGTTTATAATTAATCATTTAACTGCCGATTTAAAGTTACGCGATTTACTCTCCATTGACACTATTTTCCACGTAGACACTTGTATGTGATGTAATGAAGAAGGAATGAAAGGAATAAAAATAAACAAATCCTCTGAAATAAGTATTTCCTTCGCAAACACTAGCAAAGTCCTTTTATTGCATTTTAAAGCCTTCAGAATTATTATATAGATAGCAGTGCATAGAAAATATCGTAATTCGGAAAGACGTATATATACGTCGCGATGAAACTTAAAAATTTTAAGTATCAAGTTGTTGAATTCAGTGCATTGTTATTGCATGGAGAGAGAAGGGGCACGACAAAAACTTTTATTGAATATTTGGTCGCAAATATTGAAAGCTTGAGAATAACTGATGTAAGAATTTTTGGGGGGTTTAATGATACGTAGCAAGGTTTAAGATGTCTAAGGGGTGTAAAATTTTTCTAGAGGGCTAAAAATATAAACAATTTTTAAACAGATATATAATTATTTTAAATTTAAATTAAATAATTAGAATTTTTTACGCATTATTTATAAAGGAATGGGCTTCAAAAAGTATAAAATGTTTAAAAAATAATCATAATCTTAAAAATTGTAAGCATATGAAAATAAGGAACTTTTCTATAAGAAATAATTATTTAGTTTTATGTTGCGCTTGCTATTTTCTAAAATATTAGCTTTAATTACTAGCTATAAGTTGATTTATAAAGTTAAATGTATCCTTATTGCACTGTAGTAATATTATATTAATATAATATTAAACTGTTTTTTTAAAAATATAAAAACTATATTTTCAAATTTTTTTAAAAAAATTTCAATATTTTTCAAGTATTTTGAAATACAAAAGATATAATATTCTTAAGGTATCCGACTACGTTCGGATCCATGATTTTAAAAATCACATAAATGGATAATTTTCATGATATTTAGTATCAGTCAGATTAGAATTCATGCATAAAATTGTTTTAAGGACATTTTGACAAAAAAAATTTACTTACATATAATATTATGGCAAAAAATTCACTTAAAAAAATCTTTTTTCCAAATATTCTCCTTTTGTGAAAAATGCTTCTAATATAAAAAAATATTTTGCCTGTATATAGCTCAGACCTCTCTACAGAGACTCAACTAGAATTTTTGAAAAATTCACATTATTTTCAGAGTTACCACCAATTGAAATAATTATTCGCGTTTTTTTCTTAAAATTGCTCCCCTCTGTAGTCGTAAAATATGAATAAACCCACTTCTGAGTTATATATTTCAAAAATTCTTGTTGAGCCTCTGAACAGAGGTCTGAAAATATTATTCTAATAGAAGCATATTTCCCAAAAGGAGAACATTTGGAAAAAAAGATTATTCTAAGTTAATTTTTTGCCAAAATATTGTGTTTAACTAATTTTTTTTTGTCAAAATGTCCTTAAAACAATTTTATGCACATATTCTAATTCAAGTGACACTAAATATCATGAAAATTATCCATTTATGTGCTTCTGAAAATCACGGTTCCGAGCGTAGTCGGATACCTTAAATGATGTAGAGCTTAAAGAGTATGATACATTTTACATATCCTATAAAGTCTTATACATCAGAGACTGCTATTTTAGAAAATACCGTGCGCAACGCAAAAATTACTTAATATTTTATTACAGAATTCATATGCTTATAATTTTTTAAATTATAATTTTATTTCAAACATTTTGTACTTTTTTAAAGCCACAATCCCTTGTAAATAATGTGTAAAAGATTCGAATTATGTAATTTAAATTTAAAAGAATTATACCTTTTTGAAAATTGTTTAATTTTTCACCCCTCGAGAAAAATTAACTTCCCTGAGACCTCTTTAGCCTTTTAAAATTAAATATAATCATCAGCCTACACTATCTTTAAATAATAGCTTCGAAAAATACACTACGTAATTGGAGAAAACAGTTGGAAAAAAATGTGTGGATAAATAACCCTTTCACTTGTTTTCAACAATGTTTTCAGATAAATTTGGGATCATAATGAAGAATGATTATACATCTCTATTTAAGAAAAAATGAAAATTCTGGTCATATTCGCAACAACATAATTATGTAAAGTTGGATTTTTATCTATGACACTAACATAGAAATAAATTTAAGTAATGCAATTTTCGATTGTTCCACCGTTCTAACTTGGCTTGACTAAACCACAATTGGAAAGTTAATTGAAGTTGAGTACCATCAATCTTCTCATTATCCTTATGTACCAAATAAACAAAAAAAAAGGTACGGTGAAAATCGTTTAACACGAAATTAAGGGGACTGAAATATTTTTTCATGTTTAAAGAATTTTGTGTTAAATAATATTTAAAAAAAAAAATAAGTTTATTGAAGTATATTTTACTTAAATGGAAACGTATAGATGCATATATTTAATAAAAATTGATGAAACAAAACATTCACCAGACCTTAATGAAATTTGATGCAAAAACTTTTCAAGTGTTTTTTTAAAAACCAAACATTTATAGAGTGGTCAAAATGCTCGTCTCCTGCACAACAATATATTTATGTAAATCGAGATTTTTATCTAACAAAATAATAAAAACGCATTTAAGAAATTGGCTTTCCATTTTTCAACCATAGTCGTCTGTCTTGACTAATTTAGAACCCATAAATTAAAAGCTGATTGAAAAACTGTAGCAATCCTCTCATTATCATTTATCCGTTGTAAAAAATGTACAGCTATATAATATTGTATAAAAAAGGTTTTTATTTTATTTTATTTTATTTTATTTTATTTTATTTTATTTTGTTTCAATTAAAATTTTTCACTAAAATAAAATATTTTAAAACAAGATTTAATTTTTTTTTAAAAAAAATGTAGTAAAGTGGGTTAGAAAAAAAAAGATAAAAGATAAACATAAAATTTTGTCTTGAGTCATAATAGAAAAATATATTTTAAAAAGCAAATTTAAAAAAATATTTATTAATTAAATAAGAAAAATCTACAGGGACAACAAGTTGGATAAATCAAAACATCTTGAAATATTATTTTAATGAAATATGCCTCGTTGCACAGAAAGAAATTTAAAAAATTTGAGTTATATATATGTATATGAATATAGTAAATCCTTACTGAGAAAATAAAAATATTCATACAAATGCTAAAAATATATATCCTCTTCTAATATAATTTTAAATCTAAAAACGCTAAAAAGAAGCTTAAGAAAACTTTAAATTCCGATTAGATTTTCATATATTTTTTCTTATAAAATCAAGTTCTTTTTCAGACAAAAGTAGTAATCTACACTAAACTACAAATAATGAAATATTTCTCCAATGTTTATTATATCGAAATAATCTTAATACTTTCCATCTATTTTACACTAGTAATATCATTCCATTTAAGCAATTCAATAGATCCTTCTAAATTCTTACGAAAAGAAATTGAAAAGACGATAGCTAAAGAAAACAAAATTATTACTCATTATTCCGTATAATATTTAAAGTATTTTCATTCTTAGAAATTATTTAATAATCGAATATTAATAACAAAGTAAAGGTTAGAACATAGGTGAAATCTAGGTAACCCTGATTTGGTGACAAAAAATTGGAGCCATTTTTTTAAACGCCAATTTGGCTACTCTTCCATGCTACATGTTTAGAATTTGGTGCAAAACGGTCATTTCGAAAAACATGATTTTTCCTCTGGGGCTATTTGATTAAATTTTTAGCACAAAAATATCAGTGAATTCAACTAGGACTTCACATAAAGTAAGTAAGGTAAATCCATATTGGTCAAGGATACAACATTTCATAACTGTTGCAGCGATATTTCTAAACATATTTAAACTTGTGGTAAAACAAAACTTCGACAAAAAAAACTAGCAATGATATTGATAAGCCAATAACTAAAAGGATAAAAGCATCAGACAAGTCTTTAACTGAAAGTGAGTGTTTTTCTTCACTTTTCTTTTCACTTTTGAACTTCTCTAGCCAGTATTTGAGGGATTCTTCTCGCAAGAGTTTGTCGTAAATACCTGAAGTCTTTATTCTTCCAACCATTTCATTCAACTTAGAAGTGCAACAAAAACCTTTTCTGAACGCGAACGCTAAAGGAATTGTAGCTATTATATCATCTGAAATTAGAATTTTGGATTTCCTTTCCCCAGCTCCATATAAAAGATGAAAAATATATCTTGCACCAATCACTGCGGTGTTTTCGTTGTTTAAAGGATCTTTTGACATTTCGTCCGCGCTCATAAACCAATTGTTTTGCTTCATCCTTTTTCCAATAAATTGAAGTTTAGTATCCGGAGAATTCAGAAGAAAAGGCAAAGCGTTATCTCCTTTCATACTGTAAACACGATGAGAGCCTCTCGCTATGGCTTCTGAAAGTTCTTCAAATGTTTCCACTGTCTTGGGTTCTGACGGTAAAGCTAAGAACGACAATAAAGTACCAGAATAGATTGATGACAAAATAACAGCAAACACTAACCAAGATCCAATCACGAATTTCCATTTGTTCATATCCGCATTCAAATGCAGAGGCTGTTTTAACATATTCCCAAATAGAGCAAACAATACATTAAAAACTGTTTCTCTATCTTTCAAAATAAAATACATCATTATAGTTGAAATGAGTAAGCTACTGAGGATTGACATCCAAATTGAAAAATCAAATAAACGAAGGAAATTAAATATTTCCCATTGTTTGCTTTGTTTTAAAATACCGAAAGACGCACCTTCAAGAATGTATGGAAATCCGAAGTCAACCGTTCTATATCTATCTTCATATACTCCCAGATTGGCAACTCCTATGTCAGCTTCACCTCTATGCAGCATACCTATAATACCAGTCCAGTTTCCAAAAGCTAGCTCTCGACCGAATTCGTTGTCTTTTGGAATAACAATTTCATAATCCATTCCTAGTTTCGTCAAAAATATTTCAAAAAATCTCCCTTCTATTCCAGATATATTTGGTTTTCCATTTATACTAGGATAAATTTCGAAAATTCTAGATCTATTTAATGCAGCCACAATCCATTTTTTAGAGCTTAACATCACTGTTGCAATATTTATAAAAATATACACGCTGGTAAAATAATAATGGCAATATGATTTCTTAAAAATTAATTAGATGATATACTTAATTTATCGTTAGAATGTATACATATTCACTCAGAATAAATGAATATCTCTTATTAAGAGGTATTGCTATATAAGTATCTATATATTCTTATATATATAGTATTTTTAAGAATTCTACAGTCTCCTTTTTTCCAGTACACTAGTTTCAGACCAATATTTCAAGATTCAAAACAAGTTTTAGACGGAACATGATGTTTTACACAGAACAGAGTCAAGTAAAAACTACACTACTTTCACAATAAAGTAGAAACTTAATAAATTGTGCCATAGTTATATTCCGAAGAATTCTTCTTGTAATGATATATCTTTTAAAAATAGCCTCATATTTATATACTGAGGCATACCTCATGTTTACTACCATTATAATAATTCATGCTTCCTGCAGTGTGAAGCGTTTTTGTAAGCAACATGATCAAAGCCTAAAAAGTAAAGTTTGAGATGTTATTTACAAAATTATTCTAGCCATAGAAAATTACAGATATTTTGACAAAATGGTTGTTTTGTTAAACGAAACATTAAAGGCGAGGATTCGTGAACCACATTCTGAATGTATTTATAAAAAGCTACCTTACACACATAATTTTCTTTTACATTAGAGGAAATGTAAAATACTTAGACTTATTTAAAAAACAAAAACAAAATTCACAGTGAAAAGTTTGTGTGGTGTATTTTACTGTATTTCAGTGTCGATATAAATTAGAGGGGATATTTAAATAATGATTCATAATTCAAAGCTCTAAAAGGCTGCTTTTTTATATGAAAGTAAAATTGCGCACTTTTTTTTACTTTTTGTGTGAAATATTACTTTATTTATCCCGACCTATGTTTTTGTGACTAAGTATTGTAAAGATTTTTCAGTGGGAAATTTCATAAATTTTAAATAGCATAAAGATCAATAAATAAGAATATAAAAACGAAATAAAGTTAATAAAACGTTTTACGCAGATCATGCGGAAACGCTCGTAATTGCAAAATATTCAGCGATATAAAGCATGAAAAAGAAGAAACTTCAAATAAAATTGGTATAATTTCAAAAAATCACGAATAATTTATACGCTATTAAACTATTTTAAATTGTACAAATAATTATTTATTATTTAATATAAATTTTTACTAAATCATTATTAACTTATTAAGATATATTTAAAAAGCAAATGGTAAGCTTTAATAAGTTTCAAAAAAGTTCTCCAAATATGTAAAAAATGCCAAATTTTTAAAAATATATAATACTTTTAGGAATATTTCATTATGTATTGTAACAAAAAATATCACAACATCTATAAGGGTACCTTGTAAGAAACCTCAACTAGACAGTTGTTGACATAATAAAATGATCCTCATATAGAACTGTAATATGATTTACTGGTTCATACGTGTAATTTCTTCTTCTACTGATTTACAACAGTGGTCATGAAACTTCATCGAATCATTGAATGCTCAGCCCTGTTAGGAGTTTTAGCGAAAGCTTATGTTACACGAAAAGTATAGCTTAAAAAATACTTCAAGTAGATCAACATGATATATGTATTGTGTATAAATCAGTAAAAAAGAAATTCATATATATATATATATAAATTACGTGTCACAGTGTTTGACCGCGATTAAATCCAAATGTTTCATTTAGTCTAACTTAAAATATAGAATAGTTTTTATTTCAATTAATGACGTCATAATTTTTTTTGCGAGAAATGCGAAATATCTAGGAAACGGGAAAATTTGCAAAATGTCGCAATGGGTGTATGTCTGCAGAAGCGGAGTTTCTTGACCAAAGTGCACGAAAAGTAATGGCTGGCGTATTCAGGGGCGTGGAATCAGAATTTTTAATCGGTTTCCAATAAAACCCTGAACTTTGTCGGTAAAAGTGGGTCGACCATATTTTAGACACAAAGTGGCAAGGTTTACCTTAAACGCCTTGGAGCGCGGAAACTTCATCCCTGACGTATTTCACACAGGGCAATCCGAATCGTATATACTATTTGAGAAATTATCGTAACTTTGCAGGATAACTCCACACGACCGTCTATAACGCAAACCGTGGCAGCAAACCCTAAAAGTCTTTGTGCCGAAAAAGTGCATTTCTGGTGCATTTTAGAATGGTGAACGAAGATCTGAAATGGGGTTTTAGAAATTTCTGTAACATTGCTGGATAATGCCGGATGACCATATTTTACTTACCCCGAAGCATAAGCTTACCTTAAATGCTTTGGACGTGATAACTTTGTCCGTTTCAAGATAAGTTAAGAACAATCTGAACCTGATATCCAATTCGAGAAATTCCCGTAATTTTGACGGATATAATTCCGAACGACCATATTTTACGCAGAATGAGCAGGAGCTTACCCTAAAAGTCTCGGTGCGTGAAAAGTGCATTTCTGTTGTACTTCGGGGTGGTGAACGAGAATCGAAATCGAATATTATAAGTTCTAGAAATTTTGCCGCATGATGCTCGAACACCCTAATGCCAGGAACTGAACTCGCAGGATCGATAGTGTCGGAAGTAGTCTCCGGTTGCGTCTAGGGGAGGGAAACGAGAATCTGATACTTCAGAAACTCCATTAACTTTGCAGGATATTACCGGAATTAGGTAAAAATGCTTTGCATTGAAGTCCCAAGTCCGGATTTCCATCCCCTCTAGTGACTGAAGGTACAAGCGCTGGAGCATCAAAGGTCAGTCCCCTGTGCGTTTCGGAGTGTGAAGCGAGAATCTGAAATCGAATTTCAGAAGTTCTGATAAATTTGCCTTATAATGCCGGTCGACAGTGATATTCGTGGATAGTACATCGGCCTAACTTGCAGACATAGGGACGCAAAAAGGGAGTCCTGGTCGGGACCATTGATTCAAATATTCCATCCAATTCAAGAAAAACCCATAACACTGTCAAACAACGCCAGGCGATCACAATGAGAAACCATGCCACATCCGTATTTTATGCGAACCATGGCTGGGGCTTAACTTAAAATTATTGGGATGTGAAAAGGGATAATCTGCTGTGTCTCTGGGTGGGGTACAAAAATCTGAAATCGAATTTTAGAAGTTCCTGTAATTTTGCCGGATAGTGCCAGATGACCGTAAGGCCCCCTTCAGAGACTGAACTTGCAGGGGTATGTGCACCGAAAGTGGTTTCCGGGTGCATCTTAGAATGGGGAATACGAATATGGATTCGGATTTCAGAATCTTCCTTAACTTAGCTGATTATTGTCGGAATGAATTCGAATGGCTTTGCGTACAATACCCGTGTCCGGATTTTCATTTCCTTGTGGGCACAGCCTTGCAAAAATACAATCGCAAAAGGAAATTGCATTGACAATTGCATTTTCAGGTATTGTTGTCACTTTGTTACATAATGGATAAACTGCACATTCTGCATTCAAGCTGCCATTAAACATTCATAAGAAACCAGGCGCAATATTTACCAATGAAAAAAGGGAATTGGCTACGGTATTGCAAAGGAGTTCAATCATACTTAGATGAGTATTAAATGTTCCATAAACATTCACTCGAAGCATTTCATAGAATTTTGCAAGATTTAAGACAAAAAATATTCGGTTGTTCTGTCATATTACTGTCTGAGGATATCCAACAGACATTGCATGTCATTCCTCGCTCTACTTTTGCTCACGAGATTAACGTAAGTTTAAAACAATCGTTTTTTTAGGAAACGTTGCAACATTTCGATTGACCATAAACACATGAGTTCAATTGCAAGATGATCAATCGGTGCAAATATTTTCTAACCAACTGCTAGATATTGGAAGCAGGAAAGTAGAACAGCATCAAAGTACACAATGTATCAAATTGCCAGACAATTTCTGTACTGTTGTTCAGGTAAAAAAGGTAATGATTGAGAGTGTCTTCCAGGATATACTGTATAATTATCTAGATAAGGACTGGCTCTGTGTAATCATGTTACTTGGGTAGAAGAAAAATGTCCATGTTGACGAAATAAACTTCCAGATACAGAGATGCTGCCAGGTGATATAATGCCTTTTAAATTAATCTACATTATTGTTGATGAAAACGAAACTGCAATGTTTTTTAATTCCCTGTATATATAAGGAATTCCACCTCACAATATTCGGTTGAAGATTGATTCACTAGTTATTCTTCTGCGTAAACTTAGATACACCAAGATTATGTCACGGTATATGTTTGGTTACCGGAAATCTTCTTGAAGCCACCATTTTGATTGTAAAGTTTAAAGGAGAAATCGTCGTGTTACCAAGTATTCTTCTGATACCGTCAGAATCTGCAATACCATTCAAAAGGCCTCAATTCTCAATTCGTTAAGCTTTCGCGATGACCGTAAATAAATCTCAATCCAACCAATGTCAATTTGGGGCTTGGACTTGGAAAATTCATGTTTATCGCATAGGCACATATATGTTGCATGCTTACGTATGGGGAAACCACCGAATCTATTTGCATAAGCAAAATACAAGTTACCAAAAAATATATTTTGCACCGAATTGTGATTAATTAAATAAAAATTGTTTATCTTTATAATTTAAAATAATATTAAAAATTGCTGAAAATCAACGCTATATTAATCTCATTTATAAAATTAAATCTTCATATGTTGTTTCAAACAACATCGTAAATAATTCATGTATTATACTATGCTCAAATAAGAGATGAAGAAAATGCAAAAGTAAAAAAAAATTATGTTGTTTTATGCTTAAATTCAACTTTCCAAAATTGTAAGCGCAAAATAAATTTGACTGCATTGAATAGCTGAGAATAATATTAAATCAACGTATTAAAAAAGCCACAGCAACGCATGGCGGAGCATCTAGTATATATATATATATATATATATATATATATATATATATATATATATATATATATAAATTAATATATTTTACTCATTTCTGTCACAGGGTGATTTGTAAAGGAGTGCACAGTTTCAGAGCATTAGAGTTTCAAAAACAATGTAAAATATTACGTGTTACATTAAAAAGAATTTACAGGATTGTTCTTAGTTTTATCAGACATTCTCACAGATGTTCTTTGTGGGAAACCTCAGTCACACTATACACAAAGAGCTTGTAATCCTTTTCATTTTAAACGTGCGTTAAGGTATCTGAGTCAAGTCCATTGATAGCGGCTGTGGTATGAGTTTCGACTTAGCTAGATCAACATACAAGGAAGGGACGGACACTTTGTTTCTTAATTGCTTCCCAACCTCATTTGGATATTTAAAAACCTAAATGAGTTTTATAGATATCCAAAGAAATATTATGTAAAAATTATATGAATGCATTTATATAGTTCTTATATACCTATGCTGTCCATCTACCTGTATGATGAGCATAAAATTGTTAGGAACATTGAAGACGGAACAATAGTAAAGTATTTTAAAATGTATTTTAATGCTAAAGCTTTGTTTCTTTAACAGGTTCTAAATAATGTTTTTCTGCCTTGATAAATGAAATAAGGGACGAAGAGCAGTTACAAATCCAAAGACCTGTACGACCGAAAAATAATTACTGTAGTGATTCCTTTTCCAAAACCAGTAATGGTAAAGAAAGCGTAATGAAAAGGAATCGGAATGCATAATTAATTTCTTTCTGTTGATTTTTTGCTAACATTCCTGGTTAAAAGTAGAAACAGAGTTTAAGGAGTTATTTCAATACTTTTCATTAGTAAAGAATAACATAAGTGTATAGGAAATAAGAACGCTGGCGCGCGCGTTAGTGTGTGTTTAAAGCAAAATAGTCATCTTTTTCAAAAACATTTTTATCATTACAAAATACCTTAACTTATATTTAGTTTGCGAGTATCTTATACATTTTTTTGAATCTCTAAAGAATTTAATTTACAATACTTTTTTTTCTATGGAGGTAATAAGATATCTTGAAATTCTCTCTGTTCATTGAATGTTTTAAATTACTTAAAATATTGCCCTGGATACATTTTTCTCTTTCTCGTTTATTTATTTAAATATTTTACTTCGGATATCAAAAAGATATCTTCTGTTCCACAAAAAATAATGAGAATGAAAACAGTTTAACCTAGAATTCTATTTTTACTTGTTTGGCGCCTTAATTAATATGTCAGTAGTACTAACTTCTTGTACAAATGAACTATTCTAGACACAATGTTAAGTGTTAGAACTGCAATCAGAATTTTAAATACCACCCATCTCATCAAACGCACCCAGTAAAAGAATGGACATTAGTTCTTTTTCCACTGGATTAGCCAAGAAGTACGTGACATGCTGTATTAATGAAACTTTGATCCTTTCACACACAAATAACAGAATTGCGTTATTTATCTTCAGATTTCTCTGACTTTTATCCTGTTGTGAGTTTTTGGAAAAAAAGACAAGTTTAGCAGTACGTTTGACAACTAGCTTCATCAAATTCAGTTACCACCATCTGACTGAAACAATTCATCTCTCAGAATCGACATAAAACCTTGCTATAAAGAAAAAGTTCAAAAACTATTTTTGTCCTGTATTACATTTTAGACAGAAAATGTTTTCGAATAAGTTTGTAACCCTCGCTATTTTTGCCAACATTATGTAGATTATAGTAACATCTACACTATTAAAATTCGTAGGTAAACAAACGTATCTATTTATCTCTGTCTATCGTCTCACGATCCGCAAGGAGCAAAAACTTGCCGAAAGTACTAAAAGATCGGAAATGATCCTAGGAAGCCGTATTGATCATTTATGTACCGATATTGTTATTAGTTAAAATATATTAAATAAAAACATTAAAAACTGGTTTTTGGCCCCAGTTTTTATTTGTTTGCATTGTTGTAAGAATGTTATTCTTACAACAATGACAAAAAATTGCGTCGAAAATAGATTTTCAGCCAAACGGGCCAAACCCGGTCTTCATTGTTACAACTATGCAGACGAATTGTGCCTTTTATCGTTTTTAAATAATATCTTCAAATAATTGTAATTTAAGAACTTAAATGGTCAAAATAGATTCATCGGATCATTTCCCATCTTTCGGTATCTTCGGCGCGTTTTTGCGTTTACCGATTCTTGCGAAGAGCGCATTATATAAATATATATGTTTGTTTACGTATGAATTTAAGAACACTTATCCAAAAATAAGCAGTCATTTCAATAGCTAACTGAAATTATCTTTTGATTCATTATTTAACAAAATTGGATATAAATTAATATTTTTTTAAAAAAAATTAAAGCTGTATTGTTTTTTATTATTTAATAATAAATTCGTAGATTGTCTGTTTTCTTGTGAATAAAACTGGATTAGCTTTGTAAATTATTAATCGGAAATGGAAATTTGAAAAAAAAGATCATATCCTGGGGAAGAAAGAATTTTATACTTGAAAAAGCCCGTGCACAACGTTGGACGGAACAAAGGGAAAAGAAAAAAAAAATGGAAAAAGCAAACTCTGACCAAGGAAAGCCTGTTTGAAAAAAAAGAAGTGGAAGAAATTTCGGACAATGGAATTTAAAAGACAAAAATATAGAAATCATTCACATCGCGCATGACACATACCTAGAACTGCTGGCGTCCAGAGAGAAAGAGAAAATTTCCACGGGTATAAGGTTACACCCCGCAAAAAGCCCGTGCAAAGCCGGGCTAAATGGAAAGAAACAGAACCATACGAAGGGGTACAGAGGTGGAAAAATCTTGAAAAAAGAGAATTTTAATGACATTAATACAAAAATTCCACAGACACCAGGAAGTGCTGACACTGAGAGGGACCGGGAAAATTTCCCAACGTGAAAAGCTGTACACTTGAAGAAGCCTGTGCAACGCCGGGCCATGCAGCTAGTTTTAACATAAAATTTGATTCAAAGTATACAAATTTAAAATATTTAGTGATTAATTTATGAAAAAAGAAAAGTTCTTTAACTTATTTCGAAGATTTTAAGTTATTATTATTATGCATGAGAATGTGTGTGTGTGTGCCATAAATAGTCCTATAAAAAATACGATTTCCTCCATTATTAAATAATTTAGAATTTCTTTGCTGTTTTTGACACATTTCTCTTTCTGGTGCTCATTTAAATTATAAGTCCAAAGGCGAAGCAATTATTACACATCGTCGACCTAATTATCAGAATGCGTAACTCCACAAAGGAACGAAATTTGATATACGAGTGCTACGCACCAAGCACGTACGTTATCCCCATGGCAACCGCAATACCGTATGATAAAAATACCAGTGTAACCATATTCTAATGTTATCGCTCATCTTGGCGAACATAAACAACTACTTGGTGCGTAGCACTCCTACGCCAAATTAGAACGCCAGAAAGAGTTAAGCATTCTGATAATTAGGTCGACGATATGTAGTTCTCCATTAATAATATTATACATAGTGGTAGATCCAATGCCAGATTTCTTCTGTGACATTTGACAATTAAAAGATTCTCATCTATTGACAATTCTCGCAGGTCTGACTGATATATTTTTGGGACGACAATGGACAAGCTACTTCCTATGCATTCTTCATCGCCAAGAAAATTTCAAACCCAAGGCATTAATTCTGATTCATCGATTGTTTATTGACATCATACTTTGAAGCAAACGAGAGCTATATGTCATCGAACCTCATAATTTTAGTCGATAGTCAAATAATGAAGACGCTTAAGATGGCATCCCAATCTCCAAGTTTCCACCTTACGACAAAATGAAAGGTACTTTACACATTGTGAATGATTTTTTTAAACTCACGAATCAGCGAATAAATTATCATAACACCTGAAAAAATATCACATGATTTGTAAAATTTTTTTAAAGTCATTAAGGTATCCGACTACGTTCGAACAGTGATTTTTTAAAAAAACGCATAAATGGATATTTTTCATGATATTTAGTGTCACTTAAATTAGAATACATGTATAAAATCGTTTTAAGGACATTTTGACAAAAAAGATTATTTAAATACAATATTTTGGCAAAAAATTAACTTAGAATAACCTTTTTCAAAGGAATCTCCTTTTGTGAAAAAATGCTTCTATTATAATATAGCTGTATATAGCTCAGACCTCTGTACAGAGCCTCAACTATGATTTTTGAAAATTCACATTATTTTCAGTTACAACCAATTGAAACAATTATAGGCGTTTTTTTTTTTTCATAAAATTTCTCCCGTCTGTTGTCGTAAAACATAGATAAACCCTCTTCTAAGATATATATTTCAAAAATTCTAGTTGAGCCTCTATACAGATGTCTGAGGTATATACAGGCGAAATATTATAATATTAAAATCATTTTTCATAAAAAGAGAATATTTTGAAAATATGTCATTCTATCTTCGTTTTTATCAAAAATTGTACTTAAATAATTTTTATCATAATACTATTCTTAAAACAATTTTATGTACATTTTCTAATCTAAGTGACACTAAATATCATAAATATTATCCATTTATACGCTTTTTGCAAAATCACGGTTCCGAACGTAGTCGGATACCTTAAAAAATGGTGCGTTTATCCATAAAGCTTAGCAATCCCTGTCCTAGAATGATATTGTTTGCACGAAGTCAGGAGAGCGATCTTGTGTCTTGGTGGGAGAAAATTTAGATCGCAGGCATCCTGGAAAAGGCCATGCTCTTTAAAAGCAAATGAAAGAAGAATATCTTAAAAGTGTTCATGATAATAAAACACTAATTCATCTCGTATTCAATTGGTAGTTTTTGAAGTATTCATTCTGTTTCCCTACAAGTATATTATTTACGTGTAACGTGCAGACACATAAAAATATACACTTTTTATATCATTTTTCAAAGGAAACTATAAATAAATCAATACGAAAAAATTCTATTTGGTATAGTAATTTGTTTTTGAAAAGATATTATGTGTGTAAGATAACATTGCAAAATGAATTAAGACCAACACTACAAAAGAATAAATTTCGCATAACATTAAATAAACCAATCAGAACCAATTATACATTACTTGATTGATTGAATTTTAACGTCGCACTGTTCAGCTACACGAGGGCTTTTGGTGACGGACCACGTAATTTTGAACCACGGTCGAATGACGTGGACGACACCTGAGCTAACTACCACACCAACGGGAGGACGTTTCAGCTCTCGACAGATTTAACGTGCATCGCTGCCCTACACGGCGGGTCTTTAGTGGTACTGGGCTCGAACTCGTGACATGGCTAGCCGCGATCCGATACCTATACCACTCGTCTACCGCGGCCACAATATACATTACTTGAAACCCCTTAGTTAGTCATAATAAAGCACATTTTGAGAGTTGGAGTTGGGGGGGCCATTCTTGTCATTTACAAATGATTTTGCATAAAAAAATAAGTTACTAATTATCCCCAATTAAGTTTTTATTTTATTGAAACTATAGCCATCTGTAATTGCTGACAAAAGAACCAGGTATATATTTTCATTTTTACAATTATTTCTGAATGAGATCCCTTGATTAAAAAAAAAGATAAACATACAACATTGAAGTCGGTAATATTAAAAAAACTCGCCATTTAAAGGTACTGACCTTATGTTAACCAAACTTTTGAGGCACACATTTCCAGCATTGGTGTAATGTGGTAGCTTCGAGAGCATGTTGAGAGTTCCCCATTACTGGACCCTAATTCATAATTCAGAGGTCAATCGAAAACCACTCTCGTGTGTCCCTAAGTGCAATGTTAATAAACAATCAAATTAAAATAAAAGAGAAAATTATTAATTTTTAATGTATTTTTTTTAAAAAAAATACCACAATTATTTATACTTGTGTAGATATTGACAAAGGTTTATTGAAATAAAAACTTTTTCTTTTGTGTGTGATCAGTAACACCCCATATTATTATATTTCTACATAATTCATTTTAAAAATCTAAACAATGGTACTCCATAGAAGTAAATGGAATTTATTGTTCGTCTGTGTTAAAGTTACTCTCAGAAACTACACGAGAGCTACTGCTTTAGTAGACCCTGTTATTTTCCTTTTCATGCAAGTGATGATGAAGAACTCGAACCAACGTTTCTACAAAAATAACACTGACTAAAAGTTCGTGATAATGATGACTCAGCTAACGGGCCGAAGTAAATTGTATACAGTTTGTTAACGTCAAAATTCATAAAAGTTTCACACCACTTTTAGTGTTCCCATTAACATCGAGACGTTCATTGAGCTTATTTTTACTAAATTTAATTAAATTTTTAATTAAGAATACTCATTTAAAGCCATATTTCAGAAAAAAGGGGATTAAAAGGAAAAAAAACTAAAGAAAAAATATTGTAACAAACACAGCAATATAATATTGATTTTGATTGTCATTCAGGTATAATAACAGTAATCAAGATAATAGATATTGTTTAACAACAGATACCAAGGAGAAGGATACCTGAGAGATTATTAAATAAAATACTACTAACTGGCAACAATTTACATTGAAACATATTTATATACAATATTTCATTTTCTTAAAAGCGTCGGATATAGAAGATGCGCTTGAATATCATATTTAAAAGGATCACCAAAAATCTATGTCACAATTTGCCACATCCAGTTTTCTTTCTATTTCCATTCCGACTATGTTAGCTCACTCTCTTTATATATATTTAATTATATATATATATATATATATATATATATATATATATATATATATATATATATTATTTATCTTGTTCTAATTTTCAATCCTTAATAAAATATATTTTAATTCATCCCATCAAGTTCAAAAAAATATTTTTTAACTTGTAGTGGTTGACACTTGATGTTAATACAGTTTGTTTTTCAAATATTAATTCATTAATTAAATTAAATTTAATTAATTACTGGTTTTCGACGCAACTTAGATTCGTCTCCATTGTTGTAACAACGATTTTTCAGCTGAACAAGCCTAACTGGGTGTGCATTGTTACAACAATGCAGACAAGTCATGCTCTTTTTTTCAATTCCCACTTTTAGTTCACTCTCTCCCTATATAAACTGCTGTTTGCAAAAAAATACAACACCATGAAGAAATCATCAGAATTAAATTTAATTTAATGCACAAATTACTTGTATTAGTACAAATAAATGACGAAATTTTCAAAGCAAAAAAAAAATTAAATGTTTCAAATCAGTATTGGATCTAGCTACCACGCACTGCAATAACTGCTGCTGTACGACGTGGCATGGAGTCAAACCGTTTTTGAATGTCTGCTTGTGGAAGTATATTCCATATTGCTTGTATGCCCAACAAAAGGTCATCTTTTGAAACTGCTTGACACAGATCACGAGCGAGATGCCAAACAATCAAATCCCACACTTGCTGAATATGCAACATATCTGGCGAATAAGCAGGTCAAGGAAGAAGTTGCAAGTGTTGGGCTGAACAAATGTCTCGAACAGTCTTTGAAACATGTTGGCGTCCATTATCCTGCTAATAGATAGCTCCAGGGATGCCTTAAAGGAGGGAAATGAAGTAGCACTTCACAGACGTACCTATTGCTATTGAGATTACTCTCAATTCGTAGCAAATTGGATCGTCCATGATGCGAAATTGCACTCCAGACCATAACTCCTGGTGATAGGCCCCTATGTCGTTTGATAACGCACTCTGGAAGGCAACGTTCACCAGCATAGCGTCTAACACGAATGTGGCCATCATGGCCCCACAAATTGAAGCTTGATTCATCTGAAAAGACTACTTGGTGCCAATCAGCTTGCCAGTCTCTGTGGTCATGAGCCTATTGCAGATACAGCCGTCGAAGGTTTGCCGTGAGGGGGATCATGTATAAAGGCACCCTTGCGCGCAATCCACGGTGCAGCAGACGTCGACGAATTGACAAAACCGACATTAGTACACTTGTAGCAATAGACCAACGTGCTGTCAACTACCTGAAAGTAGCTGTACGGTCATTCACCGCCATGGGGAGCAGATGTCGACCATCGTGCGCTGACGTCACCTTCCATTGTCCACTGCCAGTCTTTCGAGTTGTTCGGTACTCGTCGGTCCACTGCTTCCAAACTCGAATCCCTGTGTAACTGTTCTGCTGCGCACGAGCTCCTATTGCGTGATAGGAAAATCCTACTTCTCGAAGGCCGATAATAATCCTCCGTTCAAACTCCGTAAATTGTTGGAATTTCTCTTTACTACATCAGGGAGGCATACTTAGGTCTTACTAAACGTTCACCACTGAAATATAATCATTAACTATTTTAAACGCCCTGCTACTGCTCTCTATATATACGCTTTCAGCATCAGTTTAGAGCACGCTGCGCACGCCACACATGCGCAGTGGCTCTGAAACTTTTCTATTTTACGTAATAACCTATAAATGTTATTTGCTTCAAAGTTTATTTAATTCTGATGATTCCTTTATGGTGTTACTTTTTTTACAAACAGGAGTATATATATATATATATATATATATATATATATATATATATATATATATATATATACACTCTGTCGCAAAAAATATATGCACCCAGAAGAAATCAAGCTACAATCACGAAACTCGGCAAGAATGTAGTCTGGTAAGAGATATGCAAATGATTAAAATTTCGAAACCAATGAGACAAGGCTAAGTGTGCTATGCGCATATTAGTTGCGCAACTGGGAGAGTTTAAAAGCATGAGTACGAGCGCCGTACGGCTATCCAAACGAATCTGATGACTTTGATAGACGATATTGAGACTTAGGATGCCTCTAAGACGTAACCGGCGGCAGTACGAGCAGCTGACGGACTTTGATAGGGGCCGTATAATAGGCCTCAGAGAAGCAGGTTGGTCGAATAGACGTATCGGCCGCCACCTCGGTCGGAGCGATATGGTAGTTGCTCGGTGTTGGCAACAGTGGATCACAGAAGGTAGAGTGTACCGTCGTGGAGGGTCAGGACGTCCCAGGAACACAAATGATCGCGAGGATCGTGCAATCAGAAGAGTGGCTACTTCGGCACCAACAACGTCGCTAGCATCGATTCAACGCCACTTACCTCCTTCCAGACATCCAGTGCCATCAAGAGAAACCATAAGGAGACGACTGACCGAAGTTGGCTTGAGGAGCCGACGTCCGCTAAGACGCTTACCACTGACCCCACATCATAGACAGTGTCGACTGGATTTTTGCCGACCTCGGGCAACTTGGAGTGTGACAGACTGGAGACGTGTCATCTTCAGTGATGAATCCCGATTCAGTCTCAGTGCTGATGACCACCGCACACGTGTCTGGAAAGCGCACCGGCCAGCGGTCCGATCCGGCATTTATTGTCGAGCGGCATACAGCAATTTCACAAGGTGTGACAGTGTGGGGAGCAATTTCTTGGGACACACGATCATCTTTTAGTGGTCCTTCAAGGCACTTTGACAGCTCGCAGATACGTGGACGATATTTTAACGCCGATTGTGCTACCCATGCTATCAAGTCGCCCAGGTGCCATTTATCAACAGGATAATGCTCGTCCACATACTGCGCGACTCTCCCAACAATGCCTTCAAGGATATGACGTCCTACCATGGCCTGCCAGGTCACCAGATCTTTCGCCAATAGAGCATGTCTGGACGCGCTGGGAAGGCAACTGCAGCCGTCCCGAGATACAGAAGAATTAACTGCGCAGATGCAAAGACTATGGCAGGATCTTCCACAGGGGGTCATAAGTGATCTAATTGAATCGATGCCACGCCGAATTTCGGCTTGTATAGCTGCCAGAGGTGGCTTTACTACTTACTGATTTTTAACCTTTTGCAAGCTGTAACCGCTTAATAAAATGATATTTTGTTCTGAATTTTTAATCATTTGTTTATTTTCATATACACTACATGCATACCAAATTTCGTGAATGTAGCTCAATTTCTTCTGGGTGCATATATTTTTTTGCGACAGAGTGTATATATATATATATATATTTACTTAAATATATATATCGTTAAAATTTTCAATCGGAATTCGTTCTACTCATCCATTCAAAGTAGGAATTAACATAATTTTTTTGTATTACTTGTTAAATATACATCCATTATATTTTGCTCAAGCATCATTGTACTTTTATGAACAATAAATTAACAAATATCTGTTTTTACGTAATAAGTCATTTAGTTGCGAATTATGATTGCGTAATTGACACATTTTCCACAAGTATACATTTGTATTATTTGATAATTTTGTAATTTTAGTTTGGGATTTAGTGTTTTAAAATTTACCTGTCAACTTGTCCTCTGAAACAAAAGAAAATATGTTTTTCATTTGTCATTAATTGAGTATGTTTGTGGGATCATAAATGTTTCTACAAGTGCCTTTTAATATTTTGATGCTTTTTTTGTAAAATCAAGTGTTTTTAATAGCCAACCTGGTTTATATTTTTTTAAAAATAATGCGAAAAGTTTAGACTTAATTAGAATTGAAAATCTTATTAAATTTTTTTTCAAAGAAAAAGCACGAAGTTTTTGTTTTTAAGTTGTTGAAAAACTGTTCAGACATTAAAAAACAAGTTTTGTTTTAAAATCTTAAGCCTTGTATGTCTTTCTCTTTTTTCTACTTCCTTTAGTGGTGTTCTATATTTATACAACCTTCTCTTTTCGTTATTTGTGAGGGTAGAAAAGTATTTGACAGTTTGACAGTTAAAGATACAAATTAAAGAAGCAAAGTAGCAGTATATTTTTCATTCTTATTCTCTTTTATAAAGGAACATCAAAAGTTTAAAAAACAGTATGCTGGAATTTTCTTAACTGAAACTAAAATTTTATTTTTTGTTTTGTTATGAAATATCTCTTAGTGCTTGAGGAATATATATCCACAGTAAAAAACGAAACATAGTTTCCAAAAAAGATAATTCCCTAAAACAATGAAAAATATTTTTCTCTATTATTGTTCTTGATATTATAAATGTAAAGAATATATTCTTGATGTGAAGTGAAAGTTAATTGGAGGAATATGATTAAAAAAATTAGCCATTTGACAACTCACTTTGATGGTGAGGTTGAAGCTATACATATAGCCCTTCAGCAACTTGCTGTTCGTTTTCCCCCATTGAAAGAGCTGTAATTCTTTCAGATTCTACTTCTGCCCTTCAGGCTTTGCCCAACTATAATGAGAATAATTGTTTACGTGTGCAGAACTGTAGAGAACTCCTGGGAAAGATAAAAGGAAAGATCGTCTTTCAATGGGTACCATCCCACTGTGGTCTTTGGGGAAATGAGAGGGCAGACTTTTTGGCAAAAAAGGGAACGGGTATCCTTCAGAACTTTCGCAGAGACATGACACTTCATTCTGCCAAACTGGAAATTAAAAGGATTTTTAGGGAATCATAACCGGACATGACTGCCTTTGTGCTCATCTGCTTCGTTTTAACTTAGTGACTTCACCTATCTGCGTTTTGTGTGACACTGGACAAGACATGACTGCCGCTCATTTGGACGAGTGCTCTGCACTGAATGATCTTAACTGCATTGTAAAAAGGTATTGAAGAGCCCGTTGCCTAATGACCTGATGGTCAATGGCCTGGCATTTGTAAAATAAATAAATGATAAAAAAATTAACATTAGATAGCTAAACTTCAATACTTTCATAATAGCCATTTTTCTGTTAGTTGTAAAATTTATAATTGATTTTCGTACAATAAAAAATAAAATATTTTAATAACAAAATTCGAAATAATATTTATTTTATATCATTGCTAATTTAATTAGCAAAATAAACAACTTATCGTTTAGTCTCGACTTTTCTGCTTATTTCTGAGATTCGGTCTTAATTTCATTTTTTCATTTTGTGAATAACTCTTAGGATCGATTCGTGGTATGAAATACGAGAAGAAATTATGTGAACTGCATTTTATGTTTACTACATTTCATTATTATCAGGTCTGATAGAAAAAAATAGTATGAATGTTGCGATGTGTTCTTTTTCTCCTTTAAGATTAAAATTTGTTAATCTTTATTGTATATTTTTTCGAAATTAAATGGAATGCTTTTATGAGGGATAAAATGTAACTGACTGAAAAAATTAATTTAAAAAAAAAGAATTCTTTTGTTTCAACGGTAAGATGATAAAAAAAAATTTAAATAATTTATTTCAATAACAATTAATATCACAATAATTAAACAGTTTTAGTTTTCAACTTAATTTGTGTTACTTGTTTAAAGCTTAATAAAAAATACAGAGCTACAGTAAATCTTAGAATGCAAGATGCAACTTATAATTAGTATCAAATCAAATGTATGTAGCTGACATCCTATTTATAATTTAAATTTTGTTTTAGCTGCGTTACTAATTAGTTAAAAATATTTACAATGTTGTAAATATATATATATATATATATATATATATATATATGTCGCAGATAATTGATTAAGTTAGGGATTTCATCAAATCCCTAAGAGAGATGATCAATTCACGCAAGATGTTAAAATAAAAACTCTGCAAGGTGATTTCTTGGAGAAAATTAAGTGATTTGATGAAATCTCTAACCTGTTTCAGTGAAATGATGAAGTAATATTGTCAAGAATATAAAAGTGTTTATTTAGCAATTATGGTACATTATATATTAAAAGTAGAGTAATTAATGCAATAATAATCATTTAATTACAAATTATTTATTCAAAATTAATTGACAAAATAATTAGATGATAAAGCTGGTATTTTTTTTCTAGGACATTTTGAACAGAATTTCAAGCATTTTTTTTTAAACTTTTACCTTAATGTAGCATTTCAGAAATACAGAGATTTTTATGTGTAACACCTTTTTTGTTACTTCTTATTTTTAAAACAGCTCTTTTTTTTATTATCAAAAAGCTTTTTTTTTTAA
Source organism: Trichonephila clavipes (assembly GCA_019973935.1). Lineage (NCBI taxonomy): Eukaryota > Metazoa > Arthropoda > Arachnida > Araneae > Nephilidae > Trichonephila > Trichonephila clavipes. Next base: position 122,852 of record BMAU01019093.1, on the reverse strand, counting down.
TCTATAACTAGGGTATAGTCGAATTCCCTAATTTGTTTGTTTATATTTTTTTCAATTGAAGTTTTATCCAGTTTCTAATTTTCAGGCATAAAAAAGTTATATATTAGTCGAAAGATAATAATGCAAAGTATATAACTAAATAAAACTAAAAAATAATATTTATGTCATTTTGTTTTAAAGCGTCACGTCAGAAGTCTGGCGGTGCCTGGCACGGACGAGGAGAGGGGAGGTAAAAGGGAGTGGTAACAATCGAAAACAGAGTTCTACAAATGCTGACTTGTTCCTTTCATTATTTCACTAAAACAGTTCGGAGATTTGATCAAATAACTTACTTATATAAGGGAAATGACCTCAAAGAGACGTTATTTTAACATCTTCCGTAAATTGATCATTCCCCCTTATGGATTTGATGAAAGTCCTAATTTCATCATTTTCCTGTGACTTATATACAAAGTCCTTCGCTTTCAAACCGGCAAATTGCAGAGTGTGTAGGGGGTACAGAGAGGACTCAGAATCACTTGGAATGCAGGGTCATAAATGCCATAGTTGAGAGATATGAAGCAAAGAAGCAGAGAAAAAGATCAGAAGCAGCAATATATTAGTGGGACAGAAAAAATTTTGTTGAAAGTTTGTACAAAAACATGTCTTCAAAATTAGGATCAGAAGTTTTCTAATAGCTCTGACAATGGTGCTGCATGAAATTCCTTACGTTGTGGAAGTTTCCTGGTATGTCACGTATCCTCTAACAGCTACAGATATTTGAGCGATGAAGTCTTCAGTTGAAGAAACGGGCGTCTCCTACACCAAACTCTTCATGTGAAACTAGAAGTCCATGCACTTTCGAACATTTGCTGAAGAACTATTTTTCAATTTAATTTTTTCTGTCCCATTAATGTGTTACTTTTCTGTTCTTTTTCTCTACTTGTTTTCTACATAGCTCGTAACAATGGCATTTGTGATCCTACATTCCATGTGATTACAAATCGACTCTGTACCCTCTACACCAGGGGTACTCAAACTTTTTTTCTGTTGGGCCGCATTCATATGTCCGCCATTTCACGTGGGCTGCATAAATATGTTAGTTATTTCGCGTGAGCCGCAGCATGAGGATAAATGGGGAGGGAGGAATGCTTTAAGATTAAGATAACATTGGAAATCTAAAATGTGGGCAATTGATCATAGTAATATAACGCCTGTTTTGCTTTTTTAATTATTATTATTATTATTTATTTTTGTTACTAACACTAAATTAGAAGCATTTAAAAACACTCATTCATAATTTATGCATCAGTAAATGGTTTCATATGATTACCAATAATATAACAAACTTCATGGGATGTCTTTGTTACCGTTGTGATATTACCACTGACAAAACACTTTGTTGCTGTTTCAAAGACTATACAAGAAAGCATACTTATCTCCACTTGAAAGAGATCATCGAGGAAAAGTATCATTGAATGATTCCTGTTTATTGGTATTCTTTGAATACAGCATTTTCGTGGCAAATCAAACAATTGCTGACACATGTTTGTTTTTCACTACAAAATAGTCAACTTCCCAACTGCCCTGAAACCATATATATTCTTCGAATATTTTTCGCTTGAAAGATAGTTAAAAATTAATTCTACCCACTGTTCATTCCACTATTGTCTGTTATCACTAACCGTAACCGTTCCAAATAGAAAAATAATATCAATTCGTACCCGTACGACATCGACAAGAAAAAGCAAAATTGATATATTTGATTTCTAGGCAAATAATTTTCTTCTAAAATTTTTATACAATGATTTTAAGAAATAAGTGAATTTCTCAGAGACCGGGCCACTTAAAAAAGCTCGGCGGGCTGTAGGTTGAGTATATCGCAGCTCTACACTCTCTGTAAGTTTGTCAGTCTGGTAGCCAATCGCCTTCTTCATATGTATGAATATATGTTTTGTTTCCTTATATTTGTCAATTACTGGAATTAATATATCATGAATATGTTTGTAAATTTAAAAATTACTATTATTATATTAAACAAGATGCTTTTTTTTTGTAAATTATAGAAATTCCATTATTAATTGAATTCAATAGTTTTAACTTTGGCTTGATGATGTTTTAAATGTCTATGATATATTAAAGAGCTATTTTGATCTGAAAGTAATTTAGAGAAATTAATAACTCAGATCCACACGGTTAAAGGAAGTTTCTTCTGAGGATCTAAAATGGGGTAGCTGTCATAAAGAAAAATAATATAACGCTGTTGAAATATTTCTGAATGTTTTCAGTTATAACATTCACAAAAAAAAATCCTAGTTGCAGTGAAAGATTTTTGTTACATGTATACAAAAGTGAAAAGATCCGCCTATCTAGCTTAGAGATCATAAAAATAATTTTTTATGGTATTTCACATTTTACCAACAAACGTTCACTTATTTTATTTGAAAATTTTGAAACACTTCGTGTCAGCTATATCAATTTTACGTAACCTTAACTTTATATTTTTTTTATTCCTGTACCAATTGATAGGAAATAAGGAATTCGAATCTAATTATTTATAAAAATACTATATATCAAAAATGATCTCATATTCTTCACTACTTTTAAAATTGTAATGTGTATTCATCACGTTTTTAAGAATTATTATCATTATTCTCTTTTGCCTTGCATATCACCCAAAGTTAACTGAAAATATAAAAATAAAAAAAATGAATATAATACTTGAAATCTGCAAAGATAGTTTTTGATTAAGTTGTTTGGAAAGATTTTCAAAAAAAAAATAAATGAAGAAAAATTATAGCTCATTTTGAACTCTTTTTTGCTGAAACATCTGTGTTTGTGTATGCCATATATGGCTTTACACAAGTTATGTGATTTTCAATTAACTTAAATTATCTTTGTAAATGGCTTTAAAGTGATTTGTTAGAATACATGCGAAAATAATTTATTTTTGTTTCTTTTAATATGAAACTTGAGCAAATAGTTTACTAAGTGTATTAAAAAGAATCGTATTTTTCAAAGAAAATCTCTATTTACTCTGCTTAATAAAAGATTTTTATATTTTTTCTGAATGGAAAATTCATTCTTCTTAGTGTTACGAATTTTGTGTAATAAATGCTTAAAATAGGGTAAATAATTTATATATGTATGTGCAATGCGTTAATATTACTCTCTGCTGTATTTATTTTATACTAAAATTGTCCCGTTCCGTATATTTTAAGGGCAATTCATTGCAAACCGAGAGAAATTTTGGCGATAGAGCCAAGTTAACTTAATTTCTGGGGACAATTTTAGCGACTGAGTGATCATGTTGATGACCATAGATGCTTCTGGAAATTACTGGAGGTATACACTAATATCATCATCTATGACGTAAGAGGATTATTCTAGAAAATTCCGTGCAGACTATAAATAGGAATTCGCTCGCCGAAACTGATTTAATACTGTTTTTATCATCGAAGGGTCAGAACAAGGGATGGCAATACCGGAATACCGAATACCGGTATTTTGAGCTATTTGTACAATTTTGTAATACCGGTATTCAAAAGTGTAAATACCGGTTTTTCGGTATTTACTAGAAATTTTTTAAATCGTCTCCACTAAATGTTCAATGATCACCAACATATCAAAATAGTATGCGTTTTTGTTTCTATGCCTCCCTAACGGGTGAAATTAATTAGACTGTGAATACAAAGTTGCATCGTACAGTCAAGAGAAGTATGTGAATTCGAAGGAGGCGGGCCAAAATTATCCTATTACAGCTGAAAGCGGTACTGCACATGCGCAGGATTCGTAGTCTGATATTCATATATGTGAAAACAAGGTTGTAGTTGTGAAGAAAGTGCGTAATATTTAGATTTTTTTATTGGCGAGTTAGTAATTCACATTGTATTTGTATATCATACTTTAAAGTACAAAATATTTTTTTCAGATTTATTATACATATACTCATAAATAATAATCTATAACAATGAATAAGTATAACTTTAAATAACATAAATAAATCAGCTGATAATACTTCGGTTTGTTTTCATTATTTATACGATGAAAATCATAGAGCACAAACTGAATTGTGATATTTGCACTTTTTGTGATTTAAGGAAATAAGATGTTCCTTTAGAGTAATTTGTGGTTCTGTATATACTGTTATAATTTATAAGTTGCACATTTTTCGTGATATTTACAAGAAACACACACTTGTGTTTCTTTTCTTTTTGTAAAATTTCTACTACCGGTATTAAAACCGCGGTATCCCGATTTTAATATCTCAAAAATACCGAATACCAGTATTGAATTTTAGTCCGATATTTCAATCCCTACTTGTCATCATGTCTCCGAGGCTTAAAAAATACGGCACAGCAACCGGCCTTAAGATATGAGAAACGTAATGTTTTTTTGCTCGAAATACCTACGACACAAACAAGAGGTGTCTTTGCCGTGTACCCGATAGCTGATCATACCATCAAAACAGGTACAAGGCTCGTACGACGATATCAAATACAGCAAGCCACGTAAATATGATGCCACTTGCAGGATAGAGACTCTTCTGAAAAGATGACTTGGTGTCTCTGTTATATCCCGTTTTGTCTTTGGGGGCACTACTGTCACCACACGTCTGTATAGTGCATATGGATTGCAATACCGGCATACCGGGATACCAAATACCGGTATTTTGAGCCTTTTGTACAATTTTGTAATACCGGTATTCACAAGTTTAAATACCGTTTTTTCGGTATTTACTAGAAATTTTTTAAGTTGTCTCCACTATATATTCAGGGATCGCCAACATAGCAAAATAGTATACCTTTTTTTATTTTTATATCTCCCTATCGGGCGAAATTAATTAGACTGTGAATATAAAGTTGCATCACACAATCAAGAGAAGTAATCAAATATATGTGAATGATCCAAGGAGGCGGGCCAAAACTATACTATTAGAGCTCAGATTGATACTACGCATGCGCAGGATTCGTAGTCTGATATGATATTCATATCTGTGAAAACAAGGTTGTCGTTGCGAAGAAAATGCGGGATATTTCAATATTTTTTTTTTAAATTATTGAGTTTGTTAATCACATTTTATTTGCATATCACACAGTACAATTGATGCATTATGTATTTTTAAGATCACATTTCAAAAATTTGTAATAGTACCAAAGACTGAATATTGATGTTTACACTTTTTTGTTATTTAAATAAATAAGATGTTCTTTTACTTTTTCTGTTATTCTTTATTTACTGCTATAATTTATACGTTACACATTATTTTAGTGATATTTTTATACTCTCTAATAAAACTGGCAAATAAAACAAAGGAACACATATGTGTTTTCTTTATTTTTCTAAAATTTCTACTACCGGTATTGAAACCGGTATCCCGGTATTAAGATCTAAAAAATATCGAATACCGGTATCAGACTTTTGGTCTGGTATTGCAATCCCTTGTCAGAACTGTCTTGAGCTATTGAAGAGTTGCTTCGATCGAGCGATTGCTTGTGAATACATCACGTATTTGTATTTCTAGACACTGGAAGCTGTATTTTAGTGCTGTAGAAGGTGTGAAGACCTTGTGAGATTTATTTTTCAAATTCTAGTGCCATAAACTGCATTTCTAAGGATTTTTTTACAATACATTTCCATCCTTCCTGAAGAACCGTCTTGCTCCTTGAGAATAGTAGCATAAAATCCTCGAAACCCGATCTACATAACAATATTATTACAATTAAATATATAGTTAGCAAATGAATATATATACATATATATATATATATATATATATATATATATATATATATATATATATATATATATATATATATATATATATATATATATATATATATGTATACTAGCCGTTACCCACCCGCTTCACTGGGTATTTCACGATGTTGTATATATGTATATTGTTTACATATATATTAATTATTGATATCTAGCATTAAGAATTCGATTGTATTGCAAAATATACTTATAGCTGTTACACTCTCGCCCCTTGATATAAAAAGAACATAAATTATAATATCTGATATTTCTATTTATATCTAAAATAGAAGGAGCAAGATTTTTTTCTCTCACACTTAACCTAATAATCAAGTGAATTTTCACCAAAGCAACTTTCAGTGGATCTCTACTCCATAAAAGAAACATGCGTGCTAAATTTCAAGTGTAAATCTAACAGAGCAAAAACGGAATTTTTATCATCAATACCTCGTTGAGAGCACGCTTAGTGGATTCCAATTCAACAAAAGAAGCATGCAAACCAAATTTTATTATTGTAGTCTTAGCAGTTCGAAAACGGGAATTTTGTCTATCAATACGCTCCTGGAGTTGATTTCCGTAAAATCCATTCTTAGTGGAACTCTATTCAACTAATGAAAAAAAAAGTGCTCAACAAATTTCAAGTAAGTGAGTTAAATTCAAAAACAGGAATTTTTCTATAACACGCCTTAATCCCTCGCAACCCTACTCCTTTGGGGGTCCGTTTTCGCAAAAGTCTTTGTAAAAGGAAATTTATTCCATGAACGGAACATACCTTCTAATTTTCAAGCAGGTGTTTCTATTAGTTGAAAAGCGGAAATATTTATCTATTACGCCCCTTGATCCCCTCAGTGACCCTTGGGGATCAAATTTCCCCAAAACTATTTTGTAGCGGATCTCTACACCATGAAAGGAATTCGCTTACCAAATTTTAAGACTGTACGTCTAATAGTTTAAAAATGGAAATAATTATCTATAACGCCCCTTAAGCCTTCTTAAGCCACTTAGGAAACGATATTCACAAAATCCATCTTACGGCATATCTCTACTCAGTGAATGGAATCTGCTTACTCAATTTCAAGATTTTACGTCTAATAGTTTAAAAAAGGAGTTAATTGCCTATAACGCCCCTTAATTTTCCACAACGCCACTTGGGGTCGATTTTCACAAAACCCATTCTGTAGGGGATCTGTACTCTATAAAAGGAATACGCTTACCAAATTTCAAGACTGTACGTCTAATAGTTTAAAAATGGAAATAATTATCTATAACGACCCTTAAGCCCCCGCAACGCCACTTAGGAAACGATTTTCACAAAACCCATCTTATAGCGGATCTCTACTCAATGAATGGAATCAGCTTACTAAATTTTGAGATTTTACGTCTAATAGTTTAAAAAACAAGTTAATTGCCTATAACGCCAATTAAATTCTCTACAACGCCACTTGGGAGTCGATTTTCACAAAACCCATTCTGTAAGGGATCTGTACTGTATGAAAGGAATCCGGTTACCAAATTTCAAGACTGTACATCTAATAGGTTAAAAATGGAATAATTATGTATAACGCCCCTTAAGCGCCCTCAACGCCCCTTGGAGGTCGATTTTGTAAAAATCATTATGTAGGGAATCTCTACTTTATGAAAGAAATCTGTGTACCAAGTTTCACGACTGTAAATCTAATAGTTTAGTAATAGAAATAATTATCTATAACGCCTCTTATACCCCCGTAACGCCCCTTGGGGTTCGAACTTTGCAAAATCCGTTCTTAGCTGACGTCTACTCCATGAAGGGAACCTATCTACGAAATTTCAAGTCTGTAGGTTTAATAGTTCCGGAGATATCGTGATTAGTCAGTCAGTGAGTGAGTGAGTGTGTGTGAGTCGCTTTTCTCTCTCTCTCCTTTATATATATAGATATATTTCACTCTCCCTCTCCCCTCTGCTTTTTTACGTAGTTTGAAATTTTGAATAGAACTGATGTAAGCATTTTCATGATAAAATATGAGATGAGTATTGATCTTGAATGTTACACAAAATATGATTTCTTGGTTTAATATTAAAGCAAAAATAATTGAGTCAAGTAGAAGTAAAAACTTCATCCAAAAACTGATTAATTTAAAGGTAACAAATATCGGTATAAAATGGAATTGATTCAGATTCATTTAAAAAATTTGTATGGGAAATTCACATCCGTACCGAAAAATGTTATGTCCACTTTTGCAACCCCGCCAAAAATATATTTTATTCTTTAATCTTTTCCGAATGACTTTTTAATGACACTGAATGAAATGTGGAAGGAATTGTTATTACATGCTCACATACTCATCATTACGCATAATGTACTGGAGATTTTTTTTTATTACTTTCAAATTTATAAAAGTAAAAATAATATGCTAGGAAATGACTATTTCTCTCTGAAATGATAAAATGCTTTCTTTTTTAACCGAGAATGTTGGATGAGACAGAAATTTGTAGTGGGAAGATGAATAAAAAATATGGAAATATATTTTGAGATGCTTTAAAAAAAAGGCTAGTTTCTCATTTTTTTCTACACACAAATGTAATCAGATGTTTTTAGCAATTTAAATTCATTTTCGATCTTTTTAAAATATTATTGAATTTCAAGAACTAAAATGTCAGAGAAAAGACAACCTCATTTAATATAGATTCCTGAAAAATTTCTTAAAAGTTATATTAGTTCTCCCATTCCAATAATCGAATAATAAAGACTAAAAATCTTAATGACTTATATATGACATGTGTTATTTTTAGATCCACAAACAAAACCAATAACCACAATCGAATACAATAATCAAAAAATATTTATTTGATGTTTGTGCAAAAATAGTTGATATAAAATCTATTATTTTTTCATTTCAAGTATATATCGTCGTCTAAGTCTTCGCTTTTATAATAATGTCACGAGGTCGTGGTAACATAGCTTTTATGGTCTCGAAATTCCATTCTCAACTCAACATTTATTTCATTAAAATATTGCAAAAAATATTTTTCTCGTTTCATTTTTAAATTTATTGCTTATTTGAATTACACATTAAAGTATTTTTAAATTCAGTCATTTTGTAAAAATAACAATATTGACAATAATGATCATGGATGGAAAAATAACACGTGTCGACCATTTTGGAATCTTAATAAAATAGGTCTCTCTCTCTCTCATCTATTGAATAACTTATCTAAGGTAGTGTGGAATATTTTCATTTCTATAGAGATTCAAAGTTTAGTGACAGCATTCCATCAAACCCCGACATAAGCAAACTGCATTAACTATAACTAAACCAGTACAGTGTTTAACCCTATTTGTGAGATTGTGATTAATAGCTATTATGTAAGATGAAGTTAGCAAAAAGAACACTGTAAAGTTGTGGAATTTGTGGTCACAATACCTAATAATGTAAGGGAGTTAGTAAGTTTTCCACATTTTAAAAAGTATGTTAGTCATCTCTTAATTAAGTGATATGAAATGATGTTTTTTAATTTTTCCCAGAACTTGTATGTCCCAGAACTTGTCCTTACATCACATACAAGCATCATACTGAGTTTCAGGACACCTTATATGTCTTAGTTAATATCCAATGACACTCCATCCTTGAAAAATACTATGCGCTAAGCTAAAGAAAGTAACGTTCGGTAATTACAGAGTATATATTGGTAATGTTCATTAAACAGTAATATATTAATTACAGAATTTTTTTACTCATAATATTTTTATTTTTAACAATTTCTAACTAAGCGTCTAAAAATTTTTCACTCATTATTTCTACATTTTTAAAAGAACGAGATTATATTCCATTTAGAGTAATGACACTTAAAAATATAAACGTGATCTTTCAGAATTCTTTTAGGGAGTGGTGAAATATCATCTTCTACACGAGCTTATATTATCGAAAAAACATCCGTGTAATAGTTTATTTGATTCTTATAAAGATCAGGCAGACAGCAAAAAAAAATTCTGTTGAGTTTTACGTTCTACGAGGTCGAGTTACTCATCTGTTATTGTAAAGGGATTACAAATACTTATTTTTCTTTAAGTGAAATGTGATATTGTGAAATAATTCAAATCTCTCGGATCAATTTCACAGAATAAGAAACAAATATATATATGTAACAACTAAGAAATCTCTTAACAATAAAAAAAAAAACCTTACTATAATAAGGAATTGTAGAAAAGAAAGGACAAGCGCAGAGAAAATGCCTTATTTCTTTGCACTTTTTATTTGGGATATTATTTTAAAATTCCAAATGTTTGAAAGCTAAGCCGATACTGGAAAGAAAAGAGGAAAGAGAGATTTAGTGCAACTTTTAATACTGCTGACAAGATTACATTTCAAATAAAACAATAATAGCTAAAAAATGAAAAAACAATAATAAAAAGAAACACCTTGGGAACAATTGAATGACAAGATTAAGAGCTAGATAAGCTTTAAAAGGAAAAGAAAGAAAAAATAATTTTATTTTGTGTTTTACAACTTTTCTTTTTTTCTATGACGGGTGTAGGCGTTCGCATTTTATTGAAAGCTTCCTTTATTTCTCAAAATATTACTTTGTATTTTACTCTTTTTTTCATTTTTGAACAGAAGATAGGATTAAAATAAATTTTGTTTCGGAAATGTGTACTCTTATTTAATAATATGTTTATGTTAATTAAAATTTATTTTATAATTATTTGTTAACTTGTACCTTAATTGGCAAATTCTATTTTTATATATGAATTCACAATAGAAATAGCTAAAAGTAGCCTAGAGAGGAACAATACAACATAATGTTACTTCACCTAAATTTTATGTGTGAATAAAAAAAAAGTAGAGATTATGAATCATCTTACATTTTAATTCAAGGAGCTGCGATAGCCCAGCGGTCAAGGTATCAGAGCATGACAGGCATATTATGAGTTCGAGCCCAGTACCACTAAAGACCCGCCGTGTAGGGCAGCGATGCAGGTTAAATCTCGAAAGCGGAAACGTCCTCCCGTTGGTGTGTGTGGCAGTTAGGAGAGGGGGTGCCAGCTCAGGTACCTTCCACGTCACTTGACCATGGCTCAAAATTACGTGGTCCGTCGCCAAAAGCCCTCGTGTAGCTGAACAGTGTGACGTTAATATTCACTCACTCACTAACTAACTAATCTAAAGAATTTTTCAAATGTGAAGTTTAGGACATTTTGCTAAATTGCCCAAAAGGCTTATAAACTGAAGATGCATTTTGTGAGAAGGAGAATCAAAAACTTTCTATCTTGCACCAGCAGTATATCTTGTGTGATTCTTCATAATAACACGCATAGAAATTTTGAAAATGAACTAATATAACGTTAAAATTTACTGGCCTGACAATTTTCTGAAAACATTATTACAATTCGAATTAGGGTTATTCCTTGTCTGAGTAAATAAATAACAACACATCATTAAATCTAACTCCAAAATAGAATTGTTAAGTTAATGCCCGTTTATTTTTTTTATTGAGAACATTTATAAGACCTCATGCACCACACAAAGTATTACGCGGGGGCTTATATAGAAATAAGCGTGAAGCACATATCACAAAGAGAAGGATTACGACACTAACATCCATGCCTTACCCGGGATTCAAGCCCTGCTCTTACAGCACCGCAGTCAGCGTCACTAACCACCGTACCGGATGGCCAGCTTAAAGCCCATTTAACGTTCAAATACTTGTAAATAATGTACCGTAAAATCCGTCAAGTAGCGCATACCTATACTTTCAAATTGTATTTTTTTATAAAAAAAAAAAATTAGATATATTCACCGTATAACGCGCACTCATTTTAGTATATACTCGTATGCAGTGCTCTTATGTTTTAAAGTCGTTTATTCGAGGTATTATCCCAGGCTTTTGAAGAACTTTTAAACTTTAAGAACCGCAACTCTTTAAATTCTTAATGTATGTCATTTCTTTTAAATAAAGTTTTTGATACATATAGAAGTCTTATTTTTTGTCATTATGTATTTTTGTTATTTTTAAAACTACCATGTTTTTACCCGGTGTATAACGCGCACCCTTAATTTTGATTTTATTTTTTGTGTCATAAGTCCTCATTTATGCGCCAAATTTTACGATATAAATACTTCGTTGTATATTCCTTGCTTTACTTTTAGGTGTAAAACAAAATTTACTATCAACATTTTTTTTATCTGGATAATATAATGAATACACTTACGAGATGTGATTGATATGTAAGGTCTGCAACAGTATAAAATAAGTTTCCTACAAGGTAAAATAATAACAGTGGTATCAGAATGAAGGAAATATATTACTCTTGCATAATTTAAGCCAATTTCTCTACATAGTCAGCACTTACATCTACATATTTGTTCAATAGTTCAATCCATTGCTTCCTTCCGTCCATGTGAAGAAAGATTCTGGTTGGCTACGTATCCATTTGTGCACGGCTGCCTGAACTTTGACTTCCTGCATTCATCATTATGACCCAGAAAACACGAGGCAATCCATGGAATATTGTCGTCCTGGTACTCCGAGTGTCAAGAAATTCAAAACTTTAATGCCAGCAACAAAAGTCATTCTCACCATCTTTTGGGATGCAAGTGGTGGGATCTAAACAAAATTTCTGACTAAAGGATTGGCAGTGAATTCCGACAGGTTCTGTGCAACATTACTATCACTCAAGCAGCGCATCCGCAGAATCAGACCGGAAAGAAATGTCTTTCATTTGCATCATGACAGTGCAAGACTGCTTTGCAGTGCCCCAATGCAGAACGTCATGGGAAGACTGAAATTCACAGTGTTTCCACAACCATTTTACAGCCCAGATTTGGCACCGTCGGAATTTTAGCTGTTCCAAAAATTGAAGACGTTGAAAGGTCAATGTCTTTCAACGGATGCCAAAGTCCAGGCAGCCGTGCGCAAATGGATACGCTGTCAACGAGAATCTTTCTTCATGGACGAAATGAAGAAATTGACAGAACGATTGAACAAATGTCCCATTTGATAAATATTTTAAGTGATAGATAAGTGATATTTTAAGTGATTTTTGTGATAAATATTTTAAGAAATTAATTTACAATATTTAAAAGTAATAAATTTCCTTCATTCTGATACCTCTGCTATTATTTTGTCTTGGGAAACTTATTTTATACTATTGGAGGCCTTACTTATCAATCACCCCTCGTGCATTTCTAGAGTGTTAAAACTGTCATTTTAAATGTAAATTTAAAAGTGTACTGATTTTTCAACTGTTGCAAACAATCACTGTAAAAGAAATATAATTTTCTGAATGAGATTTCTTCTAAAACTCTAAATTTCACTTTCTATTTATAGCAACAGCATTCAAGACAATTTCACAATTTCATATATTCATCTATACATTAAGTAAAATCCAAAACACTTATCGGTTGTTATACATGAAGTGAATTATTAAACTAATGTTAATCCTAATTATTCATACCTTATCACAAAATCCTTTCTTATTACCAATCATCATTGTTTCTTGGTAACATTTATTACTAAGGGTATAAATTTAACAGTAGAATAATTAAATCAATAAAGATCATCATTGGGCTATACGCCTGAAAGGAAAATAAAATAATAATTAGTTAGGATTAACTCAGCGGAAATAACCTCTTCCATCGATAAACTATTATCATTATTATGTTCCTATCGATTTCAATTCAACTTTTCATGAACTTTAATAAAACAAGGATTTAATACACCATAGCACTGTAGAAGTTAACAAAGACGTGTATACTTAAGAATGAATTAAAGTAAATAAAATATATGTTTTAAATATACTTCAGATGTTTAAACAAAAGCTGAAAAATTTAATGAAATAAATTTCCAAATTTTCTATAGTAATTCATTAGATACATGATATTAAGAGACACCTAGAAAGAAACTTATCAAAATTATACTGAAAACTATGGAGAATCAACATACACACGAGGAAATAAAAATATTAAATTAAATTACTTTCTAAGTGTAGAATTTATGATCATTTTTAAGAAATTACAACACTTAAAATATATTATAGAAATTTAAAGAAACATATATATATATATATAAATCGTTTACAACGTCTTTATACCATCCATCTTCGCAAAACACTGAATTTCTATTTTTTATTATCATTTCAGCCAATCTGAATTGAATTCTGATGTTTGTTTCATTGTGATATCTAAAAGTAACGATGATAATATTCCTAATACTGTGAGCTAGAAGATTATATTAACATTGCAAAAAAAAACTGCCCGAAGACTATTGGCGACTTTTGAATCACGGTCAAACGACGTGGACAGGTACATAAAAAATGGTATCCTTCTCTCCTTACTTCCACATCACTACATAGGGGGTCGTTTGTGTCTCGACATACTGTATGTGCATCGGCCCTTTCTACAAGACGAGTCTTCTATTCTCGAACTCATGACGCGCCAGCCACAAGTCCGTGACTAGGGATGGCATTCTTTCCGAAAAAGTTCGATTTTTAAATCGATTCGAATCGTAACCTGATGTATCGATACAAAATTCGAGGTCTAAAAGCTCGATTTCTAAAAAAAATCGATTTTTTCCCCAAGTCTGCATTTACATTGTAAATATAAATCCATATTATGAAAAACAAGAAAGATACCATAATAAACAATCTCTTATCAGTAAAACCAGAGGATTTTTTTTAGTTCAGGGAATTCGACAATTACAAATATTTTTATTACTATATCAAAGTATCGGGTAAAAAAGAAGACATTTATATTTTCTAAAAGTATTTTTTACATTAAGCTTATAGTTCCCAATGCTTAATATCTAAACTTTTTAAAAACAACAGTCTCCCAAGTCTACAGGGAACTATGTGGCTCCTCTCATCATTTGCGATGTTGCCGGCAATCGAAAAAAAGGCGCTCACAAGGAACACATGATCCCACGATACTCGTATAGATCATGGCTTTTGAGTGAACATGATGATTTTACAAATGCCAGGCCATTGACCATCAGGTCATTAGGCAACGGGCTCTCCAATACCTTTTTACAATGCAGTTAAGATCATTCAGTGCAGAGCACTCGTCCAAATGAGCGGCAGTCATGTCTTGTCCAGTGTCACACAAAACGCAGATAGGTGAAGTCACTAAATTAAAACGAAACAGATGAGCACAAAGGCAGTCATGTCCGGTTAAAAGTCTAAATTTAGCCACAGCAGCAGCACGAGGAGAACTTGGAATACCGTGGGATTTCTTACATAGTGTACTCCAAGGCTTATCACGAGCAACACGAGAAGCTGTAAGGCGAAATGATTCCCTAAAAATCCTTTTAATTTCCAGTTTGGCAGAATGAAGTGTCAGGTCTCTTCGAAAGTTCTGAAGGATACCCGTTCCCTTTTTGGCAAAAAGTCTGCCCTCTCATTTCCCCCAAAGACCACAGTGGGATGGTACCCATTGAAAGACGATCTTTCCTTTTATCTTTCCCAGGAGTTCTCTACAGTTCTGGAGTGAACATGATGATAAAT
Source organism: Trichonephila clavipes (assembly GCA_019973935.1). Classification (NCBI taxonomy): domain Eukaryota; kingdom Metazoa; phylum Arthropoda; class Arachnida; order Araneae; family Nephilidae; genus Trichonephila; species Trichonephila clavipes. Next base: position 107,638 of record BMAU01019093.1, on the reverse strand, counting down.
AGAGCTTTTTTGTTCTATGCTGTCAGGTATAGGATCATACTTCAGGTGCACAACTGCCTGCGATAAATAGGGTTTAAATTCTTCGTTTTTTGTTTTACCAACTTTATGGTTTTAACTAAAATGGGAAAAAAATCGAATGTCGATTTTTAGGATGAAATATCGATTCACTGAACGAGATTCAGTGCTACATATTGATTAAAAAATTGATTATTTTTGGTCCAAGAAATCGATTTTTCGATTAATCGATCTCAGATCGCCATCCCTATCCGTGACCTTGGCCACAAAGCCTTTGCGGTCTTTATTCCTTGTCGCAGTCATTTAGCATTTTAGTTGTTGAAAAGGTTTTTTCAATTTGTTCTGAAAAACATTCTTTGTTTTATTTTGAAACGGAAAGCTTCAGGTTCTAAACTTATTAATACTAGAAAGACTGAAATTTGATATATACCTATATTGTGCCCAAAAGCAGTCAAAATGACTGCTTTTGAAATTGTGAAAGAATAATTAATGCGTAAAGAAATTTGCTTAAAACTATTTATTATTTTTTTATATTATTTACAGTCAAATGACAAATTATTAGTATATTTAACAATAAAAAAATTACTTCACTTGGAAAATAATAAATTCTAAAAAATTCTCAGAAATTGTGCCATTATATGCATAATTGTTTTTCTAATGGAAATTAAAAGCGTGTCAAAATGACTTCCTTGGGCAATCTAGTATTAAATGTTTAAGAGGAGCTTTAAAGTCTGCACTTTTTTACCCCAAAAATATAATGAGTTATCTTTATTCGGAACTCTGGAAACTAATATTGTATGAGCCAATATTATTTTCTACGCAACAAGTTTTAAAAAAAGTAAATTATCTTTTTTAAGCGATTAAAAAGAATTAAATGTAATTCGTAACTCATACTATAAGCATTCGATAAATTCTGTGAAAATCAACAAAAAGTTTCTCTTTTTGCAATTATATTATCCTCCAAGAGATAAGATACAACCAGTCTTTTGGGTCGAATTGCAACACAAATGAGCATAAAAATATGACATTTTGGGGGGGGATTGGGCTTTAAATTGTTATGTAAAAATAAACTGGAATCACTGGAAAATTCAACTCTTTGATGTGTTTAAAAAAACACAACTGTTCCATTTATAATACATAGTTGATATCGATTTTCCAATCTCCAAATTAAGGTGTTGGACACTAGAACAGGAAGGAATGTTCAAACACGGGACATTTTTTTTTCTAATCCCTTTAATGGTCATGAAAAATTATTTAAGGCACATAAATTAACAGAGGTAATTTCAAAAATGCCCTAGTGCATAAGTGTTGAGATTGATCTAGCCACTCCATTGGCTTAAAAGTTCGGTTCTCAGCAACACATCAGTAGTTCTTGCTCTGCGACATTAAGAAATATCATCCATTAGAAGTGAAGTTCTTTTCAACAACACTAGCGCCTGTTATGGAGTAGGTTTTCATATCGATATTTTGCAACAGTCAGAGTTCCTTCAAGAACCCCTGGAAAGTATCTTAGACCACCATATAGATAATGATCACACTGAGAGATTACGAGTAGTCATTCCACTTTCTCTATAACTGTCTCCCTCGACATTGTTATATTCTTGGGATCGAGGGCAGTGGTGGCGCAGCTTTATGGATCAACGTGTCATTTTTTCTAAAGAAATGTTTACTCAGGTATACACGTGCCGTAAAATAATTTTGATTTGTGATTATTGGGAAAATATAATAAAACTGAATACTAACAACTTTGCTACGAAAAAATAAAGGGTGTTTTTTGAGAGGTATAGAACATTAAATTGCAATAAAACAACGATGTATTATTCTATTGACATAAATATTTTTTATTCCAAAGATAATCTTGTGGCATTACATTTTAAATATGATTTCTGGCATAGGACTGCCACGGCTAGCTCGGATGTAGTCCAATCTGGACGTCCAATTTTCAATGACTTTTTCCAACATTTGTGGCCATATATCGGCAATAACACGGCGAAAGTTGTCTTCCAAATGGTCAAGCGTTTGTGGCTTATCCGCATAGACCAATGACATTACATAGCCCCACAGAAAATAGTCTAGTGGTGTTAAATCACAAGATCTTGGAGGCCAATTCACAGGTCCAAAACGTGAAATTAGGCGGTCACCAAACGTGTCTTTCAATAAATCGATTGTGGCACGAGCTGTGTGACATGTTGCGCCGTCTTGTTGAAACCACAGCTCCTGGACATCATGATGGTTCAATTCAGGAATGAAAAGTTAGTAATTATGGCTCTATACCAATCACCATTGACTGTAACGTTGTGGCCTTCATCGTTTTTGAAGAAGTACGGACCAATGATTCCACCAGCCCATAAAGCGCACCAAACAGTCAGTTTTTCTGGATGTAACGGTGTTTCGACGTACACTTGTGGATTAGCTTCACTCAAATGCGGCAGTTTTGTTTGTTGACGTAGCCATTCAACCAGAAGTGCGCTTCATCGCTAAACAAAATTCGCTTATGAAAATCGGGAACAACGGCAATCTCGTTTTGGGCCCATTCGACGAATCTACGCCTTGCTTGATCATATTTAAAATATAATGCCACAAGAGTATCTTTCGAATAAAAAAATATTCATGTCAATCTAATAATACATCGTTGTTTTATTGCATTTAAAGTTCTTTACCTCTAAAAAAAACCACCCTATACATTTTGCACTGTATGGTAATAAATGTTTTAGTTATGCGTGCAATATTCAAATTAAAGTAACATTTGTATGATTTCTGCTGTTGCAGATTATAGATGACAAATAACTTATATTAGGATTGTAATATAAAGCAGAATGTATATGCTGAATTGGAGTCATCTGCCAAACGGCTTCTAAGCAAGTCTTTAATCTTATTCCTCTCTGAAAATAATGATTCTTAGGCATAGATAAATGAAAATATGGTTAAAATAGCATGAACTAGCTTGTTCAAACAGATAAATGTGTCTGTAATCGAAAATTCCATGTTTCCAAATTTCGTTATTGTCATTTTTATTTAAATTGCTTGTTAATCTTTCTCTCTCGCTCTCTCTTTCTCTGTTTCAATTAATTCCAATTTTTCCTCATTTCAATAAATTCTTAAATCTATATTGAACTAGACTCGAAATAAATCAGAGTTGTATTTCAAATTCTTCAATTTCCAACTAATCAAATTGGAACAAGCTCAGTTTATCAAACGAAGTCACATCAGGGTACGTAATAAACTTGAGCGTTTCCGATAACTTTTTGATTGGAGAACATCTCGCTGAAAATTCCTTGATTGAAGAATCAATATTACAGAAATAAATTCTTCAATAACTCTTTTTCTACGTCTGGTTTCTCATATACATCTGAATCCTTGATATTTTTTTCAAGTTTGGGAAGTACTTGTAGTTTCTTGTAATAATAATAACAAACACAATAACAATAATAAACGAGCGTGCTCCTCGCCACTCCACGATCGATCACTCGCGTTCGTTCGTAAAACTTCATAGTGAACTTTGTTATTTTGAACTAAAATGTAAACTATTTTGATCAGTAGCGTGCCCAAAATATTGTGTCGTGTGCCATCAATGGCACGCGTGCCATTGGTTCGCCCTCCCTGATCTAGGGCTTTGTTCTCTTAGGATAAGCACATGACTTGAATCACTTTATTTTTTTTCTCTGGGACTAGCTTCTTTAGAGTAGAGACGGCTATTGTTGTCTGGTGAAGGAAACGAGCTCTTACCCAACGTAAATGGATGCTTCTGCATCCTGTTTTAAAAGAGACACATGCAAAGGATATTCTTGTACGTAGAAACATCCACGAAAGATAGTGACCAGGGTCGTTTTTAACCCCCACGGCGTCCTAGGCACTTCAAATTGCTACACCCCCCCCCCCATTATTTCCAGAGCATCCCCCCTGCCAGTTTTGTTTTGAGATGGACTTTATCTTACTTTGTTTTTGCTGCTTAGAGAGCCTTTCCATCATTCGTCACCTATTGACCCTCCGTGTCTTAAACCGGCAACCGTAATGAAAAGATTTTGGCAAGGTTTAAACACTCCTGTTCGTGTCTTATTTTACAATAGAACGAACCACAAAAACATCATTTTGTAAATAAGTACAGTAAATTGAATAATTGTTTGCAATTACAGTATAGTGTATAAATTCAGGAGAACTGTTTCCAACTTCTTAATTTTCATTTTAGACAACCTTATTCTTTGTTGAGTCACTGTCATCGCACTGGTACAACAAATGTCTTCTTAAAGAATTGATCACTGCAAAATCATTAATAATATTGTAATCAATTTCCTTGGTATTATTATTTTGAGTACATAGCAACATCAAATTGTTAAGCTTTTCATTTTGATAGAGATCACAATTCAGTCTTTATTCTCTTAAGGGAAGAAATACTTTTCTCATGACTTGGTAGGCGATGGTACGTTCGCTGTAATTTTAATTTTTTCTCATTTCCCACCCTCCAACTTTTTGCCCCCTAGGCACGTACCTAAAGAGCATAAGCGGCCTTGGTTGTGGCATAGCATGACTATTGTTATTATTGTCGTGGCAAATGAATTGAAATCATCTTAGACATTGCAGTGCTGTTCTTCTTCTTTTAGATTAAAAAAGCTTGAAAGCAATTGTTTTCACGTTATCTACCTAAAACATGTCATAATTTTGAATTGTAGAAATCAACTTAATCACAGTGACGCTGGATCAATTTACGTGATATTTTGATATAATTTTCTAAAAAGGATTTTTTGTATACATCCAATTACCCACCATCTTATAAATAAGGGTATTGAAATTTTCTTGATATGTGGCTAATAATATCCTAGAACTAAAAAATAAAAAATAACAGGCATAAAAATTCCTATCTGATAAGAAAGGTGGGATATTCAGAATATCTGCTAACTACTGTATAAGTGTTAATATTCCTTAAAGAACAGCATTAGTTATTATTGTTTTTCGATTCTAGTGAAGAGTTAAGTACGCTATTCTACATTTACAGCTTATTTTCATTTTTTTAATCCTTTTAATGGAAAGCTTAAGAAAATTATCTGTACTTTTAATTTAGGGGGTCATTGAATATTTAAAAAGAAAGTGATATGCTAAAGAATTTTAAACTCTAAAGATTTAAAATATGAATATGAAACACTCATGCTATAGAACATATGTATATAACCGTATTAGGTTATGCTTATATATATGAAATAAATTTGTATAATATATCAAAAACAAGAAATAATAGATAATGAACATAACAAGAAATAACGTAATAAAAATATAAAAGCTAAACATGAAGATCGAATTTATAGAAAAATACAAAAAAGAATCTAGCGAGTCAGAAAGCAATTTCGAACTTAAGACCGAATAAGGGGTTAAACTAGTTTGAAGGCACCAACCTTCCCCTTTGCAACTCGGTAGGATAAACCAAATAAAATAAACAAAAATTCAAAGTATGTAAAAACTCACAGAGAGTATGATAAAACCACTGATTATTACTCTGCAACAAACTCTCCCAAACTCTTAATGCAGAAAAATCCCAAAACAATTACGTAAGAAAAGTAGAAAAATCCTAAAACAATTACGTAAGAAAAGTATTTTTCTAAAAATAATTTATCAAAAAATCTTTACTCACAGAGATTTTTCCAAGAGAATCAAACGTCTTGAAATTAATGAAAATCAATAATGCACCGAGTTAAAAAATTCGAATATACATAAACGCATCTTTTGAACTAACTTTTAAATCAACCAGCAAAGAAAGATACCAAGAGAGATGACAATCAAATATGGTAGGCTTTGAATTGGTTGATTGTCAAAAACGTAAATTTGCTAGGCTCTAATTTGGTTTGTTGTCAAAAATGTGTAAGATGTTCAAGATGTGTGTGGAAAAGATGTAAACTGTGATATGATATGAGTTCTATGATATAATCTTCACAGCAAAACCACTAACATGCTGACTTTGAAATCCTATTGTTGTGTAGTGGATTTGGAATTATAAGTAGCAAGACGGTTAATGTATTTGTGATGAATATAAATTCTTTAGAAATTAAAAGGGTATTCATGATATAAACAACATTGAAAATATTTTTTTATATTATTGAATTTATCTATTTTGTGGGTAATTAAGTTATCATTCCTAAATAAAAAATTCAAAATGATATTTCTGTAAATTTATAAATGCAAGTTACTATTCCATACAGGAATTTTAATTATATGGAACTTAAAAGAATCCCTTTTGTCAAAAATGTTACTAACTACATTATTGTTAATAAGATGCAAGTCGAAATCCAAGAATTCTACCATATTAGAGTTAAAGTTAGTTTTAAGAAGATTGAGATAGTCAGGGTAGAACGTAATATTTGGTTTGTATTCACTATTTTTATCAAAAATTATTAGATCATCTATATAACAATAAATCAAGTAAGAATCATTTACAACATGATCAGTTTCAAAAAATGTAAATATATGTTCGCTAAACAATTACTAGCTGGACCACCTTGAGGTAATCCTTTGATCTGTTTATAAAGATTCTGATCAAATGCAATGAAATTTTCTTTTAATAAGAGGTTGACAAGAATATCAAATTTTTCTTTTTTTCATTGAAGTATTATGTACTTCATATTTATCATAAATTAACTGTAGAACCCCTTAATCATATCGTCAATATCTATAGAATTAAAAAGGTCCTCGAAATCAGAGCCATGCATGAAAAAAATTAATATATCTTTAGTCTCTAGCAATCTCTAAGCTATTTTTAATTATTGCCGTGTTTTGTAAGCTATCAATTAAATTTTGAAGAAGAGATTGTAAGATCTTTCCAAACTTCGTTATATATGTATTGTATCCATTAGTGATACTACGGAATTTTATAGGGCTTTTATGAAATTTTGGTGTTAAAAAAATACTTGGATATTTAATATTATTCAGATGAATATTCAGTCTTTTGTTCAAAGCTAAAAGACGATATCATCCTCTCTATTATTTTGAATTGATTTTTTAAAAGAATTATTATTTAAAATGTGATTACTTAATATTTTACTGTAATACAAACCAAGAAATATAAATTAACTAGAGTGGAAAAAACTATTATGATTTCCCTAGCTGTCACAAGCTTAGGACAGTGAAACAGGGTTAAACAGTGTTTTGTGAGATCTCAACTTCCCGCTATAGCAGAAATTTTCGACATAGTAACATAGGAGATAAACCAAGGCAAAAGCTCCAAAAGCTACGTGGGTGAATATAACATCAATAGAATAGAATTGGAATATAAAATTACTACAGGAATCCGGGCAAAATAGGCAAATATAAATATGTTTAAACAAACATATTTGCAAAAGAGGTTTAAATTATTATGACCATAAGTAATAATAATGAAAATGTGCGAAGAAACTAAAATCTTATCCGATGTATACATATTCCATGAGTGTACTGACACCAAGCAAAAAAAACAGCATAACTAAGAATAATAGAGCCATCTCTATATATATATTTTAGTAACTAAACATTTTATAAGAAAATTAAGAATAATATATACTATAAACTAAATAGAAATGAATATATTAAATAATAATAAATAAATAGCTATAATTTTAAAGACATATATTTATACATAACTGGATACATACTGGATAGTTATAGTCTAGGCAACTTTGAAAGAATTTTTTTATAATTATTAATTCTTAAAACTTCTTCAGATACTAAATCATTATTTCTTTTTATATAGTTTAGAATAATATTTCTAAAAATTGAAAAAATGTGAAGGGAACTATTCAAATATGTCATTTAATCAAAATCACATTAAAATCAAAAGAGTCTCTCTTTTTATCAAAAATATTATTTTTTAGCATATTATTTTTAACTTTTAATTAGAGACCTAGGAAGTTTGTTGACTCTATATTGCAATTGGTTTTTATTAATTTCAAGTAGTGTGGATAATACTTTAAAATAGGAGTAAAGTCAACTTTATTACTGAAAATAATTAAATCATCCATGTATCTAAAAAGTAACAAGAGTCTGTATCAATTTTTTCATATATATATATATATGTTAGAAGTAATTTTAATAAGTTTTACAGACAAATTCTGTGATTATTTAATTAAACATATGCGTAATTTGTATGCATGTGTAGAATAAATATGAAATTGTAGTACATAGATGTAATTATAACCAATTAGTTACGAGCTTTAAAACAAAATTATTCCCTTTGTTTCAAGATTACCTTTAAAAGGTTAGGATTGCTTCGGTATGAAGACATTTATGCAATATCATATTTATTAGGACATCTAAGTAAAATGTAGATTTTGAGAGATAGATCTAAATAAATAAAGCGGTTATTGTTTCTTTATGCATGTCTTCTTCTTCAACAGCACTACCACCGATCACACAAGCCAAGGTTGTCTCCCAAGGTTATCCTCTATCTGACTTTATTTGGAAGGATATATTGCCAACGGGGGGTTGACCCCCAGATCCTTAAAATCTCTATCACAGAATCACCTTAATTTTTTGGAAAATGTCACTAATTTAGTTAAGCTTGAATCATCATACCTTAAAAGGTGTTCCAACCATCTTACGTGGCTAGCGTTATAACTTTGACAATAGCCAGCTCCTTAAATCTGCTGCAAACTTCATAATTATACAGTATTTTATACATTTCTAAATATCATAAAAAGTAAACTTGTTGAATAATTGCATGTATAATACTATACTTAATATCTTCATTTTACAGTTATATTTTTATCTAATTACAGTGTTATACATTCAAATATAATATATTTATATAGAAAAATTTACTAAGTTTTGCGTACTTGTTTCTAATTTCATTTAAATCGTTTGTTTTATGATTTTCGTTGAAATTTGTGTCAATGGTACCAATTTTTAAATTATCTTTGTTACACGAAAACTTATTTTACTTTTAAATTTTATAATCATGTGTCCTTTTCCATTTCTAACTGCACGACATATACTCGTATTTATTCTTAGACTTTAACATTTCATTATTGTTTAATACTTTTGTACATTACAAAGTTTGGCACTTTTTCTGCCCTTGAAAAAGTTTTAACTTGAACGAAATATGAAGTATAAAATATGAATAACTATGCTCTTACAAAGTTATAATGAACTCATGTATTAATTCATTGTTTAATACATTTCCTCTGATTGATATAAAATTAATCATAGAATCACTTTATTTGGATGTTTTTCCATAATGATTTTTTAATTTTATTTGATATGTTATCTTATTTAATATAAAATAATATTCGTAATTATTTTTATTTGTTCTTATGATATTCTGATTATATAATCGTATGCCTTTGAAATCATTGACTTCCTTTTTAAACCTGTGAAAATTATAAAGATATTAAAATGATTGCAGTTCTATTATTATTATCAAGTTTCTTGCTTGCTCATAGCCTGAAAAATATTTGGTACCAATTCTAATTTCCCACATTAAAACTCTAAAAATATAATATACCACTTATAAATACAATCCGAAAAATTATGTGTCATAAGTTATTTATTTTGAATAATGTGTATCATATATGTGAGGCAAATTGTTTTTTTTTTCAATTTGAAGCTGAAAAGGGAATTATCAGTTATGCATTTTTATATTATAAAGATATATATACTATCAACACAAGTGAGTCATTTTAAGAATAATCATTCGTCCAGTGATCGTTATTTATCTTAAAAAGATTTATTCGTAATAGAAATCCCAAAAACTGTTCTTTCAAAAAACTAAATTAAACTAAAACCTTTAGTTGACCTAAAAAGTAGTAAAATTGATTTCATTTCTTTTCTCCTTCTTTTACAAATTTTTCCTTTATGAGCTATAAGATTTATCTGCATCACTCAAGACATTACTGATATTATTAATTAGAAAACTCTTGACAAAACAATCATTAAACAACTAATTATAAGTTTTGTTTATAAAGAATAATAACTCATAGAAATTTTTTTTAAAAAAAATAGGTCATTTGATCACAATTTTTTCCTTTTTTTCTCCCATTAATCACTTCAACGTGCATTACGTAATCCTTCTTAGAGTGATTCTTCAAAATCATTTTTTGCTTTGATCAAAATGCATTGTACACTGAAAATTAATAAACTTTACAGCAATTTATTAAACAGGAAAGTTTGCCCTGTTTCTGAATATTCGTAATGATCTGAAGCACGCATTTCAAAGACCAATAAATTAATCCGATGTGCATTTCTTATCATTTAATGCAGCCTAAGTCTAATGTAAGATAATTGTCTCTAAAATAACTTGAACATTTAAGTTTCGTATCATATTTGGATTTTTTTGTGTATTTAGATTTCTATAATTATAATTTGAGTGTGTTGTATTCGAAATATTTTGCAGTTTACTTACGGTTTGTTTAATACGTCTACGAAAATACAATTTTCTTAAATCATTTGCATCATATTAATTAAAAACACGGTTATGGATAATGGTAATTAATTAGCTGTTTCGCTTAGAAATTTATCTTAAATTAGTGTTGCAATGGGGATATTGTTAATTTTTATACCAGTTTAATGTTCTAAAATATAACGTTTATTTGTACTGGTATTGTGTAAAACCTGTAATTCTAAAAAGTAGTAAACATATATATTATGTCTAAAATAAGAAACTAGATTTTTATTCCAGGATAATTTGCTAAAATTAAATTGTACCGTATATCAAATGTCTTTATACATTCATGATTATATCTTAAAGTAATAAAATAGATGCACTCAAATCTCATAAAATTTATTTTGAACAGTTAATTTCTGGATAAAAAAATTAAGTTGGGAAGAAATATTTTTTAAAAATAGAAAAGGAAATCCAATTTTTTTTTTCGTAAATAATCATTATTTCAAAAAAAATTTTTTTATAGTGAAATAAAAATGTTGCACGCGTAGTTATTCTTGCATTATGTTAAAATCCTGTCGACTCTACAAGATAAAAATCTAAAAGATACTACATCTAACTTTCTTCGAACATTAATATATATATATATAGTCGGACCTCTAACGAAATAATTAAATCCAGATAAGAAGTTCGTTCTATGGAAAATTCATTATATACAGGTTCATCTTTCAATATACACTCATGTCCATAAATTAAGGATAATTCAGAATCACCATGAAATTGAACTCTAAAATAAAAATTTAACCTGTAGAATTATCACACACATCTTGCAGAAGAATATGCAAATTACAGGAAACCACCACATGGCGCGGATAGTACGTCACAATGACGAGAGTGTAAGAGAGGGGTATATTAGAAATGTTGGCAAAGAAGTAAAATTCTTCACAAGCGCTTAAAAAATCTTTCAGTGCAATAATCGCATAGTTATGGCACAAAGGAAGCATTTGGATGATATTTTACGTAGTAAAATTATTGGACGTACCCAACTGGAAGCATCCCAGGAACTTGGAATCACCCAGAGTGTCACCTCCAGGCTTTAGCAACGATTCCAAGATGATGGTAATATGAGTAGATGTTACAGAGCAGGTCGCCCCCGAGTTACAACGCCGAATAAGGACCGGTAATTGGCAGTTACTGCCAAAAGAAATATACGGAGAACAGCATCAGACCTGTCTCGTCAGCTCTCTTCAGCTACCGATACGACAGTTTCAAGGAAGACCGTTTACAGACGCTTAGGGCACATTGGTCTATATGCTCGTAGGCCTGTCAGATGTGTTCCACTTACCGCAACTTTTTGTCGCCTGCAATTAACCTGGAGTAGAGAGCATTCATTGTGTACGTCACAGCAGTGGTCATGTGTGATGTTTTCCGACGAGTCCAGGTTTAGTTTGCAATCTGATTCTTGCCGGACTTTAATATGGAGAGCGCCAGGTACCCATTACCACCAAGAGAACACCATTGAACGACACCGTTACGGTGGTGCAGGATGGCTCGTTTGGAGAGGAATTATTCTTGGTTCCAGAACTGACCTGCATGTTCAGAGTGTAACGATGACATGCCTCATCTAACGGGATGTCATTCTGGAACAAAATGTACGTTTGTTTCGGGACGCCATGGGTGATGAATTTCTGTTTATGGATGACAACGCCCGTCCTCACCGTGCAAACATTGTAGACGAATGCCTTCAATCGGAGGATATCACCCGTATGGATTGGCCAGCATACTCACCGGACTTGAATCAATAGAGCATGTGTGGGACATGCTTGGCCGACGAATTGCAGCCCATCAACCCCCTTCCACCTGTCTACCGGAACTTCGGAGGGCATTGCTTGATGAGAGGTGTAATATTCCCCAACATCAGATTGATAATTTGATACTCAGCATGCCTAGGCGTTGTAAGGCCGGTATTGCATCGTCCGGGAGACATACTCCGTATTAACCATCATACTACCATGTTATACTGTTTTTTGTAAATAGGTTCTTTTTTTAAATTTGCTCCAGGGAGTAAAAATCGCAATTTATATTAATTATGTCAAACATATAGCATCTGTTTTGTTCTTTACGTTTTGATCGATAAATAGACTTTACAAATAAGTCAAATTTGTTTTGCTTCTGTATCTTTCTTTGCCTGAACTTCATTATCCTTAATTTATGAACATGAGTGTACTTTAATAATCACATAAAACAAATTTTAAATTCATCAACACTAAATATTGTAGAAAGTAATTATTCATGCATTTTTTAAAATTAATATATGTTTATTCTATATATCTTACCAATAAAAAAAGCAAGGAAAACAAGAAAAAAGAATGTCAAAGAATGCACTATATTTTCAATATTAAGAAAATAATTTTATATTAAAATTGAGGTATTTTAAGGATATTTTCTAATTTAAAGCCTACAATATTAAACACACATTATTTTATAATTAGAATACGGGACAACTCCACTGAGTGTGAAAGGGATTATCAAAGATGTTTCTAGTGAACTGGACAGTGGAGGTTAAAGGTTGCACTTTTTGGATGAAACGTCCAGAACTCTATGGCTCTTGACGAGTTAGGATATAATAAAACCATATTAAGATCTATGACTACCATAAAAGGTGTGAAAGAGAAAACAACTTAAAAGATTCAGAAATATTTTATAATAGGGAGAAGAATTGAATCACAAAAGAAAAAGTTGGTTATGTAAAAATGCACTTCGCTATAGAGAGGTTATTTTACGAAGAAAATTATGAAATTCTCAAGGTTCCAGTAAAAAGTTCTCTATATAGAAAAATTCGCAATATAGATGTTCATTATATAGAGCTTCGACTGTATATATATATATATATATATATATATATATATATATATATATATATATATATATATATATATATATATATATATATATATATATATATATATATATATATATATATATATATATATCCTCTTTGAACATTTATATTTATAACTTGACAAAAATATTATCGTTCTCGAACAAACCGGAAAATCAGTATTTTTATCGTATAACCTTTATAATTCAAGATGTTTCAAGAGAAATTTGATAAACGGTTTCAACACCCGATAGAAAGACGATGTTTCACATTTTTCAGGAAGAAAAATAAATCGCCCTTCGAGCTGCGCTCCAGGAGGATCATTAATTAAACAAGTCGACTTCATCTCTCGGGATTTGGCTCCTTCGAGAGATAGTCGTCTTTCGAATCCGTTCCTCATCTTCCTTCAGCTAGGAATCCTTTGAGGAATGGGATGACAGTATTAGTGGAGCGATGGGATTTGAAACATTTTATTGGTCTTGTGTCATTTTGTTGTAAAGAAACAATTTGTCAGACGTCTAAGTTAAAATCTTTACAAGTTCACTTTCCGTAGTAGTTTTAATGGTTAAGAAGAAAGCCATTTTGTGTGTGTATGTGTGTATTCCATAACCTTATGGGTATTATTAGCCATATTTACCTTATGGGTTTTTCTTTTCATTTTCAAATATAGACCTTTATATATGATCGAATGCAATAAAGGGGAAACAAAAGAGAAAGAAAACTAGAAAGGCTCCAGTATAATTATACTTTTCACGTAATATATTTGAAAACATTTTTAAATGCATTTGCTTTGTGAATATAATCCTCAAGCGAATCGTTAAAACAGCTATAAATTACTTTCAGAGAAAATATGTGATTCTGCATAATTCTTCATTATTTTTGTTCCTTCCGAAGTAATGTTTCGCATTATAAACAATAGCATTTTGATAAGAAAAATAAACAGAAATTCCAAAAGGGTTATCACATTACTTTCACGAATTCAAATTGTCTAGAAGATAAATGCTTTCAAATGGCAAGCTATTCCACGGGTAATAAGGTAAGAGTTTGTTTCTGTGAACCTATAAAAATCCTGAAAATGTATAAAACTAGAAACTTCATAAAGGATGATAATTTAAAATCCCCTAAAAATAAAAAAATGTGTAAATTAAGTCTTAGTTTGTAGAAAAAGTGCATACAAAACCTTTCATTAACATTTTTATTTTTTCTGAACTTAAATTATTTTTTCAAGTCTCGGCAATTGAATTCCAGACGAATCATGGATTAGACTTCAGATGCTACAAAAGAACCGTCGCGAAGCAGGACTGATGCATGTTCTTTTTGATGGACTCTAAACCCTCACGTTGTTGGAGGAGTCTGAAGTTTAGTGGGAAGGATACCAGCCATTTAACTGTGTTTAAAAATTAAGAAGTTCCTTGCCCACATCCTTCAGGCAACTCTAAAAAATGACATTAAAAAATGAAGCATCCATACTGTTCTCTGCCTAAATTTCACTGATTTTTTTTCAATGAAAGGTAAGAGTTGACAAATACATTTTGAAGATTTTATTTAGAAAATGTCTCTTTTATCAAATTTAATGAACATTTTAAATTATTCCTATTTGTAGAAAATGATAGCAATCGCTGAAATTTATTTATGTATTTTCTTTTTTCCTTAATAAAGAGATCTTTCAAACAACCTTAAGGTAACTGGGACGTCTGCGAGAAGGAAAAATGAACTTATTTTACACCAAATTTAAATGGTACTCACTTACTTAAATTAAAAGCAACGGTAGTAAAATTTTTAAGTTGAATCGTCTGTACATTTATGCACCTGTTAATGTAAAAAAATTACATTTTAACTTACAACAAAATATGTAGGAGCAAAAAACACACAATCAACAACTATTTTTTTTTTTCGAGACATGTTCTTACCTTTAGGTACACTTTGCATGAAACCTACAGCATATATAGTTATAAAATTTTGCATAGTTTTTGTAAATATAACAATCTATAAAAGAATGAAATAAAATTTTAAAAATTAAATTTATAAAAGTTAAAATTTTTTTTAATTTAGTGATTCAAATTTCTGTTAAATTTTACGCAGAAATTGTGCTACATCTAAAATTTGTGAATGATTATTGGGAAACGAATTCATTCACTTTTTTGAAAATTTGTGCATCTTGTACTATGCAAAATATCAGCATTACAGGTAAAGTAGATTTTGAGGAAAGTGTACCGGAATGAACAAAACAATGCATTTTGAGAAAATCGCAAATAAAGATATTTTCATCTATGATTTGTAAAACAATATTTTTTAATGTAATATAAAGTCATACCATAATTAATTGGATTATTTTGCATCATTTCTCAGTTTGTAAATTCTAAGTTTAAAATTCTAGATTATTTAGAAGTCTTTTTAATTACTCTTTCTTTACTTCATCAACACGTGTTGTCAACGATTCACGCCTTCTTCCGTTTAAAATACTAAACATTTATGTCTAAAAGTTTTAGTATTTTTACTTTACTTTGAACATCATGATTACAGGATATTACAGAATTCCATATACATATATTTATTGTTATATAAATACACAAAGAAATGACTTTGACTAATTTAAAAAGTTACTTTGATGTCTTATTTAAATGGAACTTTGTTTTTAAAAATTTTAACAAAATAATCTGTATTTTTACTCAAACATATGAATATTTATTTTAAAGTAAAACCAATAGTTATAAACATATAGAGATATTCATGAGTATTCAAATGTTAACAATAAGCAGTTCAGAAAAACGAAATGTCTGTTTTACAAGATGTGCACTTAATTTAGATTAATCCTGAAGATCCACTTCGTACTAAATGCAATTGATTTATAGTTTAAGAACTACTATAAGTATTTATTAACGTAAAACTAAAAATAATTAACATTTCAAAAACATTTTTTTAAATTTTGTATCTATTTAAACTTTTCGTACTTTTTGTAGGAAAAATGCAGAATTTTCAATAAATTTAAACATACACTGCTGGACAATTGCTAAGGACGGATCACAAATTGCTATGTAGCATAACATTAAGCGAGAAATGAGACCTAGTAGGATAAAATATAGTTGCCACACTTTTCAGACATTAGAATAAAAGAATATTTATTGTTCTGGAAAGTACAAAAGCTGTGAAACATCTGAAAGAAAAAAAAATGTTCATTTGATCTGAGAACGGAGAAATGGAACAATGCATCTAAAAGTCAGCAGGCACCTTAAAGAAAGGTATCAGTACGGGATATGTCCACCGTGGAGTGTGATGCAACATTCCACACGTCGTACCATACTTTGCACAACATTATCCAGCAGCTGTTGAGGCAATTTATCCCATTCCTCTGTGAGTGCACGGATGAGGGTGTTCTTGTTTGTCGGAGGATAATTTTGACCAGCAACTTGCCTCCCCAAAGCATCCCACACATTTTCAATGAGGTTTAGATCTGGAGAACGCGCTGGCCATACGAGACGTTGAATACCCTCGCTGTCTAGACAATCCTGAACAGCGAGTGTTCGATGACATGTTGCGTTGTCGTCCATAAAAATTAATTTATCACCGACAGCACCACGGAAAAGACGAACATGAGGAAGTAGAACTTCATCAATGTATCGTTGGCCCGTCATAGTCCCATTCGCAACCACATGTAGGCGCGTGCGGCTATTGATCATGATGCCGGCCCACACCATGATACTGCATGTCGGATATCGGTGCTTTTCCTGGATATTTTCTGGACGATAAGCAGTACCACTCTCGCGCCAGATCAGTTGGCGTGGTCTACAATCCGATGACAGACTGAATCTACTCTCATCTGAGAATAGTACGCATGCCCAGTCCTGTTCAGTCCAATTGTGATGCTCACGACACCATTGCAAACGGGCAGTACGGGGCTGTCTGGTCAATGGGACACACACAACAGGTCTGCGTGCGTATAGTCCTCCTCCCCTCAAAAGCCTGGCAACAGTTTTTCGGGAGATCTGCTTTCCTGAGGCAACAAGAAACTGATTTGCCACCTGCTGAGCTGTGGTGCGCCTGTTCCTTTTTGCTGATAGGACAATATATCTGTCTTCTGCATGCGTCGTACTTCTAACACGACCTCCCCGTGCCGTCTACTGCACATTCCAGTAGTTTTAAATGACTTCCACAGCCGTGAAACAACGCTGTGAGCGATGTCTAACTCCCTGGCAACATCTGTTATTTTTCGCCCTTCTTCGATCTTTCCAATAATTCGGCCACGCATAAAATCATCTATGTGATGTCGGGAAGACATGCCAAAAATTTTAAGTTCGTCTATTAAATCTTTCCTGTAAAACGTTGACTTGAAACAACAACTGTCCACATGCATCAAAACCTTTAAAGCTCTTATGAAAGCTATCACGTGATGAACAGACGTGGAAAAAAAAATTTGCATACTCATACTTCTTCTTACTAATATCCCGCACTTATTCTAATTTTCCACATTTTGCTTCCTTTCATTTTGTGGTTGCTATGGATGATAGTGTTATCCGTCCTTAGCAATTGTCCAGCAGTGTATAATGCAGAAAAATACATTCTTTGTATAGAAAAATTAGATTTTTCAAAACATATTGTATAAAAAGCGGATTTTGAAGAAAGTGTACCTTAACCATATTTACATCACGTTTGCTTACAATTTTAAAATTCAATTTTCTATCGTTCTATTTATCGCATTTTCATAAATAATGCTTATATGGATGCAGAAAAAATCCCTCTATTTTTCAAAGTAAAATTAAAAAATGCAAAAGTTAAAGCAGTTTCACGTCCCAGTTATCTTAAGCTTAAAGTGAGAAAAATTATTGTGCAGTTATGGGTTAAAGTTTTAAAAACACAGTTTAATTTAAGCTAGAAAAGAGCCATTTAAAATGTGACTGGTACATTAATTACCGGTGTAACCACCAGAGTTTTGAATGAAAGTAGCCAAACTTGCATACATTGTGTGGTTCAGGTGCCCTATTATTTTTGTATCAAGACGGTCAATGTAGTAATGATTAAACTTAAGAGAAAATAACACTGGAATTGTTTACCAACATTGCTCCATACGTGCTCAACTGATGAAAAATGCGATAATCTAGCAGGACAAGACACCACGTTGACAGTTCGTAGAGTATCATAATATCAATGGCGGTAAGGGGATGCACGTTATCCTGTTCGAAAACATGAACAGGATAACGTAGTGCTTGAATGGTTTTCAGGGGCAGCGATGCAATATAAGAATGGCACCACAATAGGTTTAATTACCAAACGGACGTGCAAATTTGCATGCAGGGTACGTGGGATAACCACGAGAAAGCTTTTGTTGTCATAGGAAATTATTCCCTAGCCCATAACTCTAGGTCAGAGATACTCAACCGGCGGCCCACCGGTCCTTTTTAAGTGGCCCGGTCATGGCCCAATGCTCTGAGAAATTCATTTATTTATGTAAATTTGGTGGGAAATTCTTTGTTAAAAAATCAAAAATATCAATTTTGTTTTTTGCTGTCAATGTCGTATGGGTGAGAATTAATTTTCTTATTAGTGATAATATACATCAGTGGAGTAGCAACCATTTTATGAGTGGAACTATTTTTTAACTATCTTTTTTATCTTGCAAGTGAAAAATATTCGAAGAAAATAAGATGTTTCAAAACGATTGGGAAGTTAACTGCAGTCGAACCTCCATATTATGAACCTCTGTATTGCAAATTTTTCTAACTAGCGAACTATTTCCTGGAACCAAGTACATTTCATGATTTCTTCATAAAATAACCTCTCTATAACGAACTTCTCTTGTGATTCAATTTTTTTCTCTCTATTTTTCAAGTATTTCTGGGCATTTCGAGTTATTCTCTCTTTTAGCATATTTTATGGAGATCATAAATCTTGAATTAGTTTTATTAGGTGCCTAACTCGCCGAGAGCACTAGAATTCCGGGCATTTCATCCAAGACCTAGACCCAGACTGGGCATTACAACCTTTAACCCCCATTGTGTCCTGTTCACTGGACTGGAAACATCTTCGATATCTCCTTTCACCCTCAGTGGAATCTCGTATCCTTGAACTACTCTCCATTCATTTGTAGTATTGATCAGTCTTACTGGTAACTTCGTTTCTTCTAGCTCGAAAATATCAAAACGTAAGTGCTTGAGCATCAAAGAAAAAAAATTAATTCTTCAGGAAGTGGATAAAGACGTCAAGAAACTTTCAGTTTTTCTTTCCTTTTTTATAGATGTATCTTTTTTTGTAAGATGTATAAAATAAATGTATATTAATTCATAAAAAAAGTTGTGAATAATTTGCTTTTTTATTGCATAGTGTTTATGAATTTAAAAGAGTTTTTTTATGTGGTTTATAAAGAAAATTGAAAGATGAACCTCTATATAATGAATTTTCCATGTAACAAACTTTTTTCGGGATTTAGTGACTTCTTTATATAGAGGTCCGATTTATTTTGTAGTGAAAAGGAAGCGTGTTCAATAATTGTTTGATTTGTTACGAAAGTGTTTTTTTTAAGTATTAATAAACAGTAATCACACATTCAATGACACTTCTCCTCGAAGATATCGTTCAAGAGGTGATAAATAGGATTTCTTGAATAATCTTTACAACAGAAGAAAAGTGATTTGTCAGTGGTAATGTCACAGCGGTAACAAAAGCACCCTATGAAGTTTGTTGCATTATTGGTAATCATATGAAACATTTTACTGATGTAGAAATTGTGAAAGAGTGATTCTTAAATGCTTCCAATTTAGAAAAAAAAATAGTGACAAAAAAATTAAAATGAAAAGAAAGCAAAATAGAAGTTTTAATGTTTTGATCAATTCCCACAATTTAAATTTTCTGTATTAGCTTGGTCTTAAAGCATTTCTCCTCCCCCATTGATTCTGATGTTGCGGCCCGCCCGCATGAAATAGCCATCATATGTATGTGGCCCTGCAGAAAAAAAGGTTGAGTACCACTACTCTAGGTGTTAGTATGCCGCAAACATTTTTGTACCAGGCGCTCTCCTGGCCCCCATCTAACCAACATACAGTCATCACTGGTCTAAGTCAGAGCCAGTTTCATCTGAAAATACATTAGATTTCTAAACATTTCTACAGTCAGGTGTAGCCTGACACCACTGACGTTACTAACCGCAGTAGTTTGGAGTCAGTGTAATGCACGCTACACTGCGTCCGGTTCGGAACTATTCTTGAAGTAACCGATTTGTAATAGTTTGTGGAGTCACTCGGCTACACACTGCATCTCGAAATTCTGCTG
Source organism: Trichonephila clavipes (assembly GCA_019973935.1). Taxonomy (NCBI): domain Eukaryota; kingdom Metazoa; phylum Arthropoda; class Arachnida; order Araneae; family Nephilidae; genus Trichonephila; species Trichonephila clavipes. The sequence continues at coordinate 87,149 of BMAU01019093.1, read as the reverse complement.
CATCCGCTATATGATGCGTCACAGCTATACGCCGAGTAAGGCGGTATTTTCTCTCAGTTGTGCCGCGTAGCCACTCAGTAGCAGAAACATTCTTGAGGCAGAACCTTCCCTTAACCATTGCTGCAAACATTCATGCACAGGGACTACATCCCTAGTGAGTTTTTCTGGAATATAGCTGAAATAAAATCACTTTCTGTAATGCTTCGCTCATAGTCGGTGAGCTGCTGTTAATGGCTTCTTCGTTTTCTTAAAAAAATATTATTGACTAATATCGAATCACTACATCACATCTCAAAGAGGAATAACGCACTCAAAGTTTACAGCCAATATTTAAAACCTGATTCATAGGCCCATCGTCACTATTAGCGACTGATGTATGCGCCTAATGCGATATGTGAATCAACGTCATCTTTTAGATGTATATACATTTCTACCAAGTTTCGCTTGGAGTTGTAATTATTTTTCCATCGATGTATATAAACCCAAATATAGATATTTGCAATATATATGCATTTATATATAATTTTACTGAGCTCAAAATCTTACATTTAATGCCATTGAAGGTTATCTCTATTTCCTATAATTCATATTTGAACAGGGTTCTCCTGACTAACAAAAACGGACATTATTTGATAATTAAGACAAAAATTAAGTCCTTCATAATGTGATATTTAAGAGGGTTTATACCTAAGAGGGAAACACTAATTTTGAAAGAAATATGTATATTTCTCTTAAAGTTGAAAATTTAAAAATTCTATAGACAACATAACTAAACCTCAACTGATCAAATGAGTATTTATTTAAATAAAGGTTTTCTTTAAAAGCCGGCATCATTATTCATATGTAGCAAGCATTAATTAAAGTGCAGAGAAAGTCGATAACATGTGTCTACAGAGTTAACGCGTAATGATAAATCTAGTATTATAAGCAGCTTAAAAACACATTTGTCATTCCTTGTTTAGAAACTGCTTGAGTAAGTACTTAAAGATTTTCACAATTTTACAGGTTGAAATATTTTGAAATAGCATAACATGACTTAACATTTGCAATAATTTTACAATTTAAATACCAGTTTCTTATATTTTGGGTTTATAAACTACTGCTAAGCAAAAAGGAAACATAATGGTTAAGAAGCTTTGGTTGACAGTATAACAATTATTGGTGTATTTTATAACGATTCGTACGCACACAATATTTTGTGAGCACTACTTTACATTCACCCGTTAAGTTTAAAAAAATCCTCTATCTTGTTATATATATATAGACACACCTTAATTTGGTTAAATTAATATCAAACTAATGTATATTGATAAAGTGTATGATCTTAAATTAAATGATGAATAGACGTTTGCTAAAGATATCAATGTGAAAAGTATAACTTTACATTTCTGTTGAAAGTTTTTCCTTCTTTCTTTTTCTGTACAATTGTATATTACACCACTTTTTACCCTTATATTGCATGGATTCTTCTTATCATAGACTGGATGGAATGTCAGTAGGTAGCATGAGAAATCTGATGCCATACCAATGTCACCAGTCAGAAACCTCGTTGCATTCATGCCACAAATTCTCGATTGGATTAAAATTGGATAATTGTGCAGGACAAGTAAACAAAGTAAAATATGTGCTATGCTTTTCAAACGATTTGTGAACAATGATAGCCATATGTAAAGGAGCATTGTCCTGTTGAAACTATTGTACTGTCTACCCCGATAGGGTACATCATTAATATATAAGGATGTGCTTGGTGTTTACGATTCCACTTAAATACCCTTTACCATTCAGACATTCATCCACACGTATCAAATAACCCAATCAATGTCAAGGAAACATTCCCAAAGCCATAATAACTGTTTCAACAACTTGAAGTTTTATGGCGATGTAGATGGGATTCAAGCTTTTGTTCTGTTTTTTCCATATTCGCACCCTGTCATCTATATGATACAATTGAAAACACACGATTCATCGGGCTATAGGAACTTTTAACAGTCTTATGCTGTCAAATTCTTGTATATGTTTGTGAACAAGAAACTTCTGCTCTAGTTCAAGGTTGACAGGAGAAACATTTGAACAGGTATTAGGCTACCACAGCCTATACGGTGTAATGTGGGGTGATCAGCTCGTTCAGAGACGTTCGCAGTTACTCCTTAATTAAGATTCTCTTTAACTTAGACTAGTCGACTTTTGCAATTCTCCTTTTGGAGCGAACTTTCAGAAGCTTGTGAGGATTTAAAGCTTTACATTGAAACACAGTTCTCATATTGATTATCCAACCTGTGTAAACATTAACCCTCCAACTGGACAGAACGGATTTTTCCGCCCTACTAGAGAGGCTTCGAAAATGGACTGCACGGATTTATCTGCCTTCAAGTAACGTTTTCAAAAGCGGATTAGCCGCACTTTTCTGAAATCCTTTCCCCCTTTTAAGGTTTAACATCTTGAAAGATAATGAGGGACGGAGGAAGCAACAAAACAGGAGTTTTATGGCTCGCAGGGAACCCCGTGTTTTGACCCCCAATCGTAAAAAATCGGGGAGAAATTTCTTTACAACCCAAGAATTGTTTCTTTGCTAGCTTGTATTTTAAAAGTTTCCAAAAGTCCCAACGCATAAGTAAAATATGTTACAATTCCCTTTTTGGTTTCATATTAATTTCAAACTGTAACAAGTTGGGGCGTGTCAGGGTAATCTGCTATTTTAAATAGTTAGACAAATTATATCTTTTTTTAAGTATATTCTTTTTCGCTTCATTTTTCTTATTCAAAGCTTTCAGTTTTTGAAACATGATTATTTTATTATAAGATACCGAAAAAATTAATAAAACATCAAACTCTTTAAAATTTGGAACCTTTTCAATTTTCCAACCACTAAAAATGAATAAATTTAAACTTCATCAAATCATTTGAAATATTTTCTTACACTTTGATAAAAATAATAACGAAAAAAAAAACTAACTAAGATTTATTAGTTGTTTTTTTTTTTTTTTAGATTTCAAAGCCTAAGTGTTCAGGGAAGTTTAAGTACAGTTCCTGGTTATATATTGTTAAAATACACCGAATTATATTTGAATTTTAAGTGCTTGAACTTCAATTTACATCAAAGACAACATGAATGAAGATTTTCACACATTTTTTTTATAACTTGAATGTTTGAATAAATGGTAATCAAAAATATACGGAAACATTTACAGTAGACATTTATGCATATAAATAAACATAAAAATCAATTTTAAATTCGAGCTATTGAAAAACATTCGAATTATATATTGTTCAAAAATATCTATTTATACAAAATACCTCAACATTTATCTTTTTTTAAGGCTAACTGAATAAGTAATTAAAATCTGGATATGTTTTGAGATCTCGACCTTATAAAGCTAGAAATTTTATGTAGAAATTCCATTTGAAATTTCGAAAAAAAAAAAAGCATCGCGCAGTTAAAAATTATTTACCATAAGTTTTAGCAATTGTTTGAGTATAATAAAAATTTCAAATTTTATTATATAGCTTCTTTGGTATCTTTTAATATATTTCGGCCGCGGTAGCCGAGTGGTATAGGTATCGGAACGTGGCTTGCTTTGTCACGAGTTCGAGCCCAGTACCACTAAAGACCCGCCGTGTAGGGCGGCGATGCACGTTAAATCTGTCGAGAGCTGAAACGTCCTCCCGTTGGTGTGGTGGGGTAGTTAGGAGAGGGGGTGCCAGCTCGGGTGTCGTCCACGTCACTTAAAAATGGTTCCAAATTACGTGGTCCGTCGCCAAAAGCCCTCGTGTAGCTGAACAGTGCGACGTTAATATTCAATCATTCATTTAATATATTTCGAAGATTTCATACAATTCAGTTGAAAACCGCATGCTAAGAGCAAAAATATACTAAAAAAAATAGATGAATATACAATTACAATAAATTCTTACATAGAGAAGCAAAACTGAGAAGCTAAAGCGTAGGAATAAAAAATTTTGAGTATATCTGAAGTAGTTTTCGAAATATTTATTTTAAAGTTTAGAAAATTTGTGTGCGTTATGTTATACTTGATATCAATTAAATGGTTAAAATAATGTGTGTGTTCATATTAGTCATGTAATCGTTTGATGACACATTCATATACTAATAAAAATTATCATGGTCATTGATGCGAATGTCAAGAATTTTATGTAATTTTTAATTCAGACATTAAGATATTGATGTAGAAAATATAAAACGACCATCTAAAATACATGAAAAATGCAGTCTGCTATAAAATGATCTTGACAAACAAAATCCGGCATTTTCACTTACTGTGGCAGAGCCGGCTTAATCAGGGGCGATCTGGAAAAACAGAGAGAGAACCGCGGTTTTGATGGATGCCTGTCTAGCTTTTAAAGCTCCCAGGAAAAATTATATATATATATATAAATTACAAATGCAAAAATAAATCTTGTAATTTTCCATACATTTTTATAACAACGAATTGTGGAATTGGCTTCCAATACATTGTTGTGTTTGACAATATCTAAGGTAACCAACCCTACTTTAGACAGATTTGTACTACTTTTTCGAAAACGTATTCCTTTTAAAATTAATTCGTGCAGCCGAAATACACCTTTTGTACCCTTAAAAATTTATGTTAACTATAACGGTTAATTTTAATTTATGCAACTTGTGAAATGTTCATAATTAACCATTTCCGTCTAAACAGTTTACATGAAAAAAAAAAAGTTTGGACTCCCTCATTCATTAGGGATTTATATAAGATTCTAACATCAAATTTTATTTTTCACCGAATAGGATTGAGTGGAAGTGTATAGTGCTTCCACACCACAGGTCTGGGGTTCTATTAACGGGCTGCGCAAGGTCGACTCTGCCTTTCATCCCCGCTACATTGGGTCGATAAATGAGTACCAAGCTTGCTTCGGGTCTTAAACACTGAAGGTCTCTCTTCAGACAGACCACCAAATCGGGACATCTGTTCATGCACCTCAGCGTCCAATGGTCACGTGTATTATGATGGGCACAGTAGTTCCTGGCCCTCATGGATTGTTGTGCTTCTGAGTTTGAGTCTTAAGTTTGAGGATATCCTCACTTTGGGGATACCCCTTAGATAAACATGTATTTCTACTCATTTGCAACTAAACATTTTTCTTTCAATTACGTTTATTTCAGAAGGAAGTTTGATTTTTCAAATGTATTTGCTTAGTAACATGTATATTTGTGTATTATATTAACCATTTTATCAATCCAAAATTACATGTTTTTAGCTCCTCTAAAAGCTTTTAGGATTTTACAACTGATCTTACAATCCGTATACGTTTTATAGTAGTATATTTAAAAATGATAAGGACATTTTTACGAGTGTGTGAGCTGTTATGCCTCGTTTATAAATATAAAAATTGCATTCAGCTACAGTTTTTAAAATGTACAGAAATAAGTGGAGCAACAGGATACTTACATATTATGAATATTTTTGACTGCAGTAAGATATATTTATATATTTCAGTTTCTTTACAATTTGAATAGAAGTTGTAAGCCATTTTGCGAATAGTTTGATATTGAGTATAAACCCATAGGCTGTTTAATATTGTAAAGTGTTTTACTTTGATACCAGCACACATTAAAATAAGGCTCATTTGCAGTTATATGATCAGCTTCAGTGATATTTAAATTTTCAAAAATAGTCTACACGTACGAAAACATTCTTTCACAACCGCACACCACATCTCATACTATATCTTCCCTACAGCAGGAAATATTTGTGTATACTGAAAAATTTAATACAGGATACATTTCCAAGTGTTAAATTTGTTTTTAAAATTTGGTATGAATACATTGTGGAACTGTCGGTTAACTTCACTGAACAAAATTGTTTTAAGTGTACTGTTTTGAAAGACAAGATTAATTAGGGAGAACTTTTCTCACAATAGAATTTGTAATGACTGAATTGTGTGAAAATGTATTTATCGATGTGTGACATTTTTCCTTGTAATAAAAGAAACAGAAAGATAAGAAATTTAACTTGAGTAGAAAATGGTTAGAAGTACTGTCATGCGCATTTGAAGAAGTATATCCCCCATTTAAATTAAAAATTATTGACTGAATGTGTGTTATGTCCATCACAAATGCCGATGTAAAAAAGGAATTTTTATTTAATACAAGAAGTTCGAAAAAGAGAACACTAGGAAGGAAAATTTAAATTTTTTTCCGAAAAATATTCAGTTAACATAAAAATATCTTTTATATGATTTTAATTAAAGTAAATTAAAAGTATTGAAATCCTTTTTTATGCTATTTCAAATTAAAAATATAACTGAATAGAGAAAGATCGGTTTTATTTCATAAATATAATCATTATATGTAATATTTATTGTGTTATTGTTTAAAAATGAGATAGGGCCTTTGCTCTTTTTACCTCATTACTTTTTTAAAAAACAGGAAAGTGAGCGCGTTTTCTTACTCTCATATTCAAAAATGAATACAGGATGCTTTTTTTCTGGTTCAAATCGCAATACCAAATATATATATATATATATATATATATATATATATATATATATATATATATATATATATATATTATATTTTTTTTTAAAAATGACAGAAAAATAAATTTTCTTTGAAGAAACTATAATTATTTTTCAACTTCTAACATACTATTTATTTCATTTTTTCCTCTTTTTTTTACCTTTCATTTCGTTTTTAATTTTACTGTGACTGAACATATAGGAGAAAGAAACACCGTATCTTTCAAAGTGGATTGATCAAGAGAGGATATCTACGCTTTCAAAGAAGATTGCCCAAGGCAACTTAACAGCTAGCTGTAAACGATTGATCTCTTGGTTCTTACTTTTCAAAAGGGACCGAACTGGGTCGTAAAATTTTCCCCGTTCGACCTCCCAAGTTCTAAAAGGGGGAAAGGAAAAACGTATGTTGCATTTTTGAAGGGAATCGCAAAATAAGAGTTAAACGCTTTCGGAATAACTTTTCAGGAGGAAGGTGTCCAGTTAGAGGGTTAATAAATACTTCTATCGAACACTTTACATCTGCAACCGTTTTTCTGATACTGGTTTCGGCGCGTAGACAGCATACAATCCATCCACATTTAAACCGCGTGTGTTTTTTTTTCATTTATTCACAAACAAGAAACTACAATTGATATTTCATAATTACTGCGTTCTATTTTAAAAGCTGCCTCGTCCTCAAGCGGCTACAACGTCAAGTTATAGTAGAACTCAGGATAAGTATCAGGTAGTCATAATAATTTACTTAGTCAGCGTAAATATTTCATTTAAATACAGAACAGGTATAGAAATTACCATGACCATGAATTGATTATTTATTAATGACATACGGTGAAGATACATGAATGCGTGTCGTAAATTTGAACTGTGACCAAGTATCAAAAATTTTACCCAAGCTCTAGTACTTCCCTTTTTTAACTCCCATAACACACTATTTTAGTCATTATTTTGAGCTCCGAGAAACTTGATGTTCTTTACTCCTGCATCAAAAAGAGTCTTAAATGACATCAGAGCTCAAAATTCTGATTTCATTGAAGCAACACCAGTAAGAAAATTATTATAGTAATCATGCAGATATCGTAACTGCAGATGCATATCAGTTGTAATCTCACATTCCAGGTCAGTCACGAAAGATTATGTGAAGAGAAAAAAACTAGGAACAGATAGGAGCTGGTTACCAAACATGAGTTATTACTTGCAATGACAAAATATTCAAAAAATTTTCAATTTATCTTCCTTAAATTTGGTTTAACTTGTGTGGAATCATGTGTGGTTAAATGATGATCGCTACTTATTTAAATTAATTTATTTGATAATTTATTTATCACTATCTTTTAATTCTGAATTGTACTGATATTGTGTTATAAAGGAATCTCTATTCAATACGCCTTATGTCCGATGAATATGACTTAACATGAAGAACTAAATAATTCTGATTCTGTTCTAGAGCTCTCTGTTACCGGCTAATTCATTGATGAGTAAAGTAAATAAATAGTTGTTTCTTTTAAAGTTGAATAATGTTATACGAAATGTTAATCTTAAGTAAATTATTTGATTCGTAAGCAATAAAAGATAAATTCACATAAGTTTTCTTTAGCAGTTTAATATATTCTAAAATGTTTAAAATATAGAGTAACAGTATAAAAAGAAAATTTCTAGCCAATTGGTCTAAATCATGATTTATAAGATAACAATAATTCAGCAAAATAATATGAGAAGAAACTATGAGAAACTAAACTAGTTTCTTTGAATAGTCAAATTTCAGAGAATTATCACCTTTACTTTAAGATGTAGACAAAAAAAATTTTCTAACCAAATTTCCAACATTTCTGTTAAAAGCACAAAACGGCAAACGGAGTTATTTTCTTCTCTTTGTGTTGTAAAAATTCCTCACACACATGACAAAACAAAGAAAACAACAGAAGACTTTCGAAAAGACATGCTTTTATATATACAATCTTTTAACAATAACTTTATTTACAATTGCAAAAAAATTCAAGAAATAATTTCAAAAATAAAAATAGAATATGAATTACTGTGTCAACAATGAAAATACTGAAAGGAAATGTTTTATTTAAATTCATATAATTAAAGATGCAGTTTAATTCAATATGATCATGAATATTAATGAACAAAGTATATTAATTAACAACATATATTGCTAATAACTATTTAATATAAAATTATATTAATTAATAAAATATGATTCATATTACTCTTATTTAGAAAAAAGGATGAACACATTGATTTGTTTCAAATATGTATAGTATTCCAGAACTATCATTACTTTATTAAGTAGTACTAGTACATTTGCAAGTTAATTCTTAGAGTATATTCTTTAATCCACGTCAAAAAAAGGTTGCTTTACTGCTACACTCAGCTTGATGCAGTGGGGAGTTGATCTTTCTTGTAACAACTATTCTTGCAATAATAATTTAAAGAATTTCATAATTGTGCACGTATTAATGTGTGATTTCCTTTTAAAAACTAATAATGAAGCAGGTCCCAAAAAGCAAGGGAAAGAGTGTAATTCTATGTCATCCTAACCCGCTTGCGTGCGTGTGTGTGCGTGCGTGCGTGTGTGTGTGTGTGTGCGTGCGTGCGTGTGTGTGTGCGTGCGTGCGTGCGTGCGTGCGTGCGTGCGTGTGTGTGTGTGCGTGTGTGTGTGTGTGTGTGTGTGTGTGTGTGTGTGTGTGTGTGTGTGTGTGTGTGTGTGTGTGTGTGTGTGTGTGTGTGTGTGTGTGTGTGTGTGTGTGTGTGTGTGTGTGTGTGTGTGTGTGTGTGTGTGTGTGTGTGTGTGTGTGTGTGTGTGTGTGTGTGTGTGTGTGTGTGTGTGTGTGTGTGTGTGTGTGTGTGTGTGTGTGTGTGTGTGTGTGTGTGTGTGTGTGTGTGTGTGTGTGTGTGTGTGTGTGTGTGTGTGTGTGTGTGTGTGTGTGTGTGTGTGTGTGACGTTTAAAACTTATACGCGTAATTAAGTTAGAAACTTTACTCCTAAGTTGCTTGCCATTATTTGAAAGATATTACTATTGACAACTGGCAAGGAAAATAGAGATTCACGGAATTATTTTCAAAAAAGGAATGCAAATTAAATTTCAATGTAACGTTTTGTCAGAACATAAATCTTATTTTAAAAAAATTTAATTATATGGCAAAGAGAAAAAAAAATATCCAGGAAGTTTTATTAAAAAGAAAATAAATTTTCTATTTCTACACGTGAACCATTTTTTTTTAAATTTAAAAGTTCTTTTTGAAAAAAATGGCTCATTTCATTAGTAAGTTACATTTTTTAATAAAGAATTACGTTTGAGTCATTTGATGTATGTAGAGAGACATAAGCCAACCTGTCGCAAAGACATAAATTTGGAAAAAATATAGTTTAAAAATAAATTTTTTTAACGATGCTATAGTACAGAAAAAAAATGGACATTAAATCATATTGTTTTATTTCTCAACAGCTATAATTTAAACCTTCTTACTCCAGTAAATAAAAAAATATATAAATAGTTACATTACTGAAATAACCGAATGGATTTTTAAGCAGTTATTTAATTCAGATAACTCAATCTTGAGGCATTGGTTTAAAAAAAATAACTTTTAGCTAAAACACATAATTTTTTTTTCTTGAGAGCCAATAAGTCAAAGCAGCTGTTGTACTGATCATGTTTATGAACTCATAGTCGCCGCTGCTTCTGTCGAACTTGGCCTTAGTAGCCTAGTGGTCAAGTTAACGGACTTCGTGGCCGGTATGCCATGAGATAGAGTTTTGTACCACTGAAAACCCGCCGTGCAGAAGGGGCCAATGTTCGTTAAATATGTCAAGGCTCAAACGTCATCACATTGGTGTGTTGTGGAAGTTAGGAGAAGGGTATTTCAGAGCTCTGGTGTCACTCTCGTCACTTGACCATGGTTCAAAATTACAAGGAGCATCCCCAAAAGCTCTTGAGTAGCTGAAAAGTACGACATTAATATTCACTCACTCACTCTGTCGAGTCTTGGTTTTGTGTGATATAAAGATTCGCACTGTAAAGGAGGAGAATACATGTTAAGTCTCAAAGTCTTCACGCTGTCTTGGTATGTTAATTTGGAGATGGGGAGATATCAAAGGTCTCTTGACTGTCATTCAAAATTATGAAGTTCGTAACCGAATGTCCATTTGTTGCTTTGAAGTGTAGCATTAATGAAAAATTAATTAATCACACTCATAAATTACGTAAATATTTTTAAACCCCTTAAATGCGCCGGAGTATATATACGTTTCTCTCAAACAGTGTGTTTGAGTGTTCCTGACGTATATATACGTCCGACTGAGAAAAATCATTTTCTTTTCTCAGCTATCTCAAAACTATTCCGAAGGCTATGTAATGCATTAAAATGACTTTGGCTGGGTTTGAAAAGGATTTACTTATATCAGAGAAAAATTTACTTATCTGATGCTTTCCCCCCATACACAAAATGCGCTCATTGTGTGAAAAACGGTGGCACTTGGGAGTGAGCGAATCGCGTAACTTTTAATCGGCAGTTTAAGGATCAACGTTTTTACTTTTTATTTCATAATGGAAATTTTAAAGAGAATATTACTCAAGAGTGCATTATCATGTAAGGTTTAACTCATATTAATCTATATTTTTCCTAATACTGCGATGTGGCAACCAAGTAGAGATGCTTGTAAGCTTAGACCCGGCGTTACTGAGTCGTGGGCTTCAGTTTCCGTCACACACGAAACCCGTCGTGTATAGAGGCTAATTTGCGATTAAAACTCATTAGGCTCAAAGTTTTTTACATTCTCGTAGAGGGGATTTTCGAAGAAAAGGGTACTATCTAGGGTATTGTCCTGGTCACTTCAGCATATTTCAAAATCCCTAGGTTCTTTGCCAATACTTTTCACATTCTTTTAGAATATAACTTGAAGGCTGCGGTAGCCTAGTGGTGAAGGTATCGGATAGTGGCTGGCGTGTCAAGAGTTCGAGCGCGATACAACTGAAGGCCCGCCGTGTAGGGAAACGATGCACGTTACTTCTGTAGAGAGCTCAAACGTCCTCCTGTTGGTGTGGTAATTAGAAGAAGGGTGGCCATCTCAGATGTCATCCTCGTCACTTGACCATGGTTTAAAATTACGAGGACCATCGCTAAAATTCCTAGTGCAGCTTAACATTGCGACATTCCTTTTTATTCACTCACTCATTAGACTGTAATAAAGGTCAATTCAAATTATTGAAACTGGAGAAAATATTTCAATTTGATGTTAAATATAAAGTTAAAAGCGTAACTCGTAAAATTTATTTATGACAGGTAAAGAAAATACATTGGAGATTAATCTTGACCTCTCTCGATAGTTTCTCGATCTTAATGGAAATGCTAGGGGTTTATTCGTACTATCCGAATCTTATAAACAAAGAACTGGTTTTTAAGTATCACAATAACAAAATTTTCTCTCTCTTTTAAAAAATATAGTTTATAATAAAAAGTTGCTATTTAAGATAATTAAATTATACTTCAGACTTTAAGTACGTGATTTTAATAAATTACTCAGTAAAGAAACACATTTTTAATTTTTTTAAAAAATTAACTGCCAGAGCGAAGTGGATATTTGATTTGATTTTTATTTTTTTACGTCGCGTTCTGAAGCATCACGAGGATTTTTTTGTCAGACTTCGCAATTTTGAACTACTGGCAAATGACGAGAATAACCCCTGAGCTGCACCCTATCTCCACACTACCACATTAAGCCAATGGAAGGATTTTAAATGGGGGTTATAGATCAGTAGAATCGAGATTATATAATACTAGCCGTTACCCACCCGCTTCACTGGGTATTTCACGATGTTGTATATATGTATACTGTTTATGTATATATTAATTACTGATATCTAGCATTAAGAATATTCGATTGTATTGAAAAATATATATATAGCTGTTACACTCTCGCCCCTTGATATAAAAAGACCATAAATTATAATACCTAATTTCTATTTATATCTAAAATAGAAGTAGAAAGATTTTTTTCGCTCACTTAACTTAATAATCAAGCGGATTTCCACCAAAGCAACTTTCAGTGGATCTCTACTACCTAAAATAAACATGCGTGCTAAATTTCAAGTCTAAATCTAACAGAGCAAAAACGGAATTTTTATCATCAATACCTCGTTGACAGCATTCTTAGTGGATTCCAATTCAACAAAAAAAGTATGCAAACCAAATTTTATTATTATAGTCTTAGCAGTTCGAAAACGGGAATTTTGTCTATCAATACGCCCCAATAACTCTCCCCGCTTCCCCCTGGAGTTGATTTACGTAAAATCCATTCTTAGTGAAACTCTATTCAACTAAAGAAAAGTGCTCAACAATTTGCAAGTAAATGAGTTAAATTCAAAAACAGGAATTTTTCTATAACACGCCTTAATCCCTCGCAACCCCACTCCTTTGGGGGTCCGGTTTCGCAAAAATCTTTGTAAAAGGAACTTTATTCGATGGACGGAACATATCTTCTAATTTTCAAGCAGGTGGTTCAATTGGTTGAAAAGCGGAAATATTTATCTATTACGCCCCTGAATCCCCCTCAGTGATCCTTGGGGATCCATTTTCCCCAAAACTATTTTGTAGCGGATCTCTACACCATGAAAGGAATTCGCTTACCAAATTTTAAGACTGTACGACTAATAGTTTAAATATGGAAATAATTATCTATAACGCCCCTTAAGGCCCCGCAACGCCACTTAGGAAACGATTTACACAAAACCCATCTTATGACGAATCAGTACACAGTGAATGGAATCTGCTTACTTAATTTCAAGATTTTATGTCTAGTAGTTTAAAAAAGGAGTTAATTGCCTATAACGCCCCTTAATTCTCCACAACGCCACTTGGTGTCGATTTTAACAAAACCCATTCTGTAGGGGATCTGTACTCTATGAAAGGAATCGGCTTACCAAATTTCAAGACTATACGTTTAATACACTGGCCTCAAAAAGTTAAGGTACAACCGGGTTTTTGTGTCTAATTTGCAAATGAATGAATGTAGAAACAAAAAAATTGGAGGATATGTGCATTAAATAGTTTTTTATTGAATGCGTCATAGAAATTTGTATAAGTGTATTGCAAAAACGATTTATAACAAAAAAGCAATCTCTGCGGAAAAGTCCATTCTTGGAGAAAAACAGCACATCACAGTGTTATGTGGTAAAATGGCATAAAAACAATACAAAAATGGGTTCTAATAAGGAATGTGTCCACCCCTAACTTGAATACATTGGCGGCATCGATTTCCCATGCTGTTTATTAAGTTGTCGGACACTGGAATAGGAAGCGAAGACCAGACACAGAGTAAGCCTTGTTTCAGCTCATGTAACAACCTTGGAGGAGGATTTAATGCAGTAACCTTTCTGCCAAGATAGTCCCAAAGATGTTCTATCAAATTCAGGTCTGGAGATCGAGCTGGCCATTCCATTCGTTCCAAACCGTGATCCTCCAGATACTCCTCAACAATCCGAGCTCGGTGAGGTCGTGCATTATCATTCATCAGAATGAAGTCGTTACCAATAGCAGCAGCATATGGGCGGGCATATGGATCAAGGATCTCATCCCGATATCTAAGACCAGTTACGGTTCCTCCATGGAACACATGCAGGTCAGTGTGGCCACCGAGCGAGATCCCTGCCCAAACCAGGATTCTACCACCTCTATAACTGTGTCTTTCAACAGTGTTGGATTGATGGTATCTAGTGCGCTGTTCCCTCCAGATCAGTAGACGCCCTGAATCACTCTCCATTGTAAATCTGGACTCGTCTGTGAACAGCACAGAAGCCCATTGTTGCTGCGTCCAAGAAACATGTTCTCTTGCCCAGCATAAGCGGTTCCTTCGCTGTCGTCCGTTGAGGGAACGCACACAACTGGTCTTCTTGCATACAGACCTGCATTGTGAAGACGATTTCGCACCGTAGTAGCGGAGATTCTTCTTCCTGATGCTTGAAAGTGGTCTGCAACGAGCTGCGGCACAGTAGTGGTTCTTCTCCTTCGTGCCGAAAGAGATAGAAAACGGTCTTCTGCAGGTGTTGTAGCTCGTGGTCGGCCTGGAACAGGTCTTCTGGACACAGAATCTTCGAATTGGTATTGATCCCAAAGTCTCTGAACAACACTACGAGACACATTGAGACGTCTAGCAGCATCAGCCTGCGACAATCCCATTTCCATCCATCCAACTGCCCGCCACCTTAACGAATTGGGTAAACGACGTCTCTGAGACATTTTCTAAACTCTATTGACTATTGTCACCGAAACTGCCAACTGTTGAAAATCAACACAACTTACACACAAAAAGTACGAAAGCTTGATATTTGCATATTTTTCTCTCACTCATAAATATACGTTCTTTTCTATAAAATAAAAGTTGTAGCAATCGTTTTTGCATTAATGTTTTTAAAGTTCGTTATTATCATTCATGTAAACTATGCATTTTATTATTACTGCCATTTTTTTATGGTGAGCTTCGATAAACATGTTGTACCTTAACTTTTTGAGGCCAGTGTAGTTTAAAAATGGAAATAATTATCTATAACGCGCCTTAAGTCCCCGCAACGCCACTTAGGAAACGATTTTCACAAAGCCCATCTTATAACAGATCTCTACTCAGTTAATGGAATCTGCTTACTCAATTTCAAGATTTTACGTCTAAAAAAGGAGTTAATTGCCTATAACGCCCTTTTACTTCTCCACAACGCCACTTGGGGTCGATTTTCACAAAACCCATTTTGCAGCGGATCTGTACTCTATGAAAGGAATCGGCTTACCAAATTTCAAGACTATACGTCTAATAGTTTAAAAACGGAAATAATTATCTATAACGCCTCTTAAACCCCCGCAACGTCACTTAGGAAACGATTTTCACAAAACCCATCTTATAGCGGATCTCTACTCAATGAATGGAATCAGCTTACTAAATTTCGAGATTTTACGTCTAATAGTTTAAAAAAGGGGTTAATTGCCTATAACGCCACTTAATTCTCTACAACGCTACTTGGGAGTCGATTTTCATAGAACCCATTCTGTAGGGGATCTCTACTCTATGAAAGGAATCCGCTTACCAAATTTCAAGACTGTACGTCTAATAGTTTAAAAATGGAAATAATTATGTGTAACGCCCCTTAAGCGCCCTGAACGCCCCTTGGTGGTCGATTTTTGTAAAAATCATTATGTAGGAAATCTCTACTTTATGAAAGAAATCTGTGTACCAAGTTTTACGACTGTACATCTAATAGTTTGGTAATGGAAATAATTATCTATAACGCCCCTTAAACCCCCATAACGCACCTTCGGGTTCGAACTTTGCAAAATCCGTTCTTAGCTGACGTCTACTCCATGACGGGAACCTACCTACCAAATTTCAATTCTGTAGGTTTAATAGTTTCGGAGATATCGTGATTAGTCAGTCAGTCAGTGAGTGAGTGAGTCGCTTTTCTCCTTTATATATATAGATTTCAAAACCTTTTTCAATATTTAATATACATAATCAAATAAATCAATCTGGCCCTAAAGAAAATGTTTTGGAAATGTTTGTAAAACTATAATGCAATAAAAAGCATAAAAAACTGCTAGATGTTAGCTAAAGAATAAAAAATTATTTTTAATGTCCGTCGAATTAAATATCACTCTTTTGAAATCTCTAATTGTTTACATTAACCAGCATTTGCAAGTTTGAAGCCTTTATTGGTTTATTTCTTTGTAAAATCATTATTCTGCTAAAAATTCTTTAATTTTGTTATACCTTCTTTGACGAATTTGCATTTCAAATGCTTAAATAATCTATTTCCATGTGCAAATAATTTTTATACACTCTAGAGAAATTACGATGAAAAACCAAAAAATTACTAAATCCTTTAAAAAATAAAAATTAATCTCTTTCTTATTAAGTAAATAAACATCTTTCATATTTTTCAATATCACGTATCATGACTTTTATGGAATGAGTTTTCTACGGCATTTTTTTAAAGTTTAATTGCCCTCATAAAATATATGCCTTTTGTATGCGGTAACATTAAAACTATAATTTATCCGACTCTTTTCTTAGAAAAACCTTGTAAAATTTACTTTTAAGTTTGAAAGCATATGATCAAAAACCCTTTCATTAGTTTTATTCTGCGTGTGAATTTATATATCTTTCATCTTCAAATCAAAATGTCTTAAAATCAAATTATACATTTGATACGAATGCGTCGTTAGCATTTATTTTTTGTATGGCAAAAAGAAAATTAAAAAAATAAATCGATATTTGCTGAATGGTGAAGAGATTAATGATATACATTAAATGAAGTTGTAGTTATGCATACTTTTTCGCCAAATTTGTTTAAGGGATAATGAATATATTAAAGAAACCCCATAAATACCAAATCTTTTTTTAACTACTTATGTAAAACAATTCCTTCTAATGATAAAATTTTTACGATTTAGTTTTATGGAAGTTATCATTACATATTCCACTACTGGAGTTAAGAAATACGAAACTTGAAGTTGATTACAAAGTGTTCTTGTAATTTCAAGTGTAATAAAAGAAAAAAAGTATAAAATCTCATGCAGTTCGTGTTTAATAAATTAAATGCAATACAGTTGAACCTGTTTTCGTGCGGTTGATAGGAACCGCATAAAAATAACCACACAAGAAAAATATTCGAAAATTTCGTTAATTTTTATATATAACAAGCAAATTCGTCGAAATACTGCAGAATTTTTTTTTATGCGGTCGCACAAAAATAAAATCGCATAAAAAATGACGGCACAAAAACAGGTTCTACTGTATATATTTCTACCATTTGTCAATATAAAATATTGCATAACTGAAAGCAAAATATGTTTTAATATGTTATCATGTTCCTAAAAATAATAATTATGATACCAAAACTAATTTCTAATAATTTAGGTTTCATATAAATTTAACATTCAAATTAGTACGTCAATTACTTTATAAAGTGTATTGTTCCCTTAAAGTAAAAAAGTATTTATAAAAACTACAATACTCTATGCTTATAGCATTTGATAGCCTATTGACACTCGTTATCTGAATGAAAGGATGTCATTAAAGTTAAATTTTTTCTACAATTTAAATAGAAACATTTAGGTGGAATATTTACTTGCTGAAATTAGAAATACAAATCCACATAGTTAAATGCCATATGCTTAATTACATAAATAAATGTAAGTATACCGAAAGTTTGGTGTTAATTCTTACGAAAATCAAATTATCGGAACCGGGTTAACTAAATATACAGTCTTTAAAACAATTACCATGGAATTCTTTCAATTTTAATCTAATATGGGGCGTGTAAAATTTTGGTTCAATAAAATGGCCAGTAATTCTGCTACATTTTGCGCTTAATTATTTAATATTATTTTTGTTGAAATTTCTGGGGGTAGAGTCTACAATTATTTGAAATGCAAAACCAAAAACTGTCATTCTTGCTTATCCTGCTTAGTTAATACACAATTCTCAAAAATAGGGCAATATTTGTCGTTTAATTTTTAAGTAGTTTTTTGGTAGTAAAACATGTAAAGGACAACATAGATAAAAAGGGCAATATTTTTTTACAAAAAATTATTATGATTTTATTGAATACGAATCGCAATAAAAAGCTTTTTTTTTTAATTAATTCATCAAAATGGAATTTCATATTTACAGCCATATTGTGATTAATAATAGCTAAAGTTTATTCCAAGGATCTCTCTTTTATTTTTATAATGATCAAATGATCAAAAAGATATCCAGATGATTGATATCCAAAAATATATTACCTATTTTGATTAACAAGCGTTGATTATGCATTACAGTTCATTTCACCATGTAAGGGAGTGAATATTAGCGTCACACTGATGAGCTACACGAGGGATTTTGGCGATGGACCTCGTAATTTTGAACCATGATCAAGTGACGAGATCTGGTCTGTCACCCCCTCTCCAAACTACCACACCACACCAACGGTAGGACGTTTGAACTCTCGACAGACTTAACGTACATCGCTTCCCTATACGGCGGGTCTTAAGTGGTACTGGGCTCGAACTCGTGACAAGTCAGCCACGATCCCATACTTTAACCAATAGGATACCGGAGCCAATTATTTCATCAAAGATGAAAGAAAAACATATTTACAGTGATTATCAAATAAGCCAACTTAAGCAACATAACTTTAACAGCAAATGATTATGTATAATAAAATAAATTAAAAAATCAGATGAAAGAGTTATATGAATTATTGACTGAAAACATACGATAATAATTTGAAAAAAGAAATTTCAAACTACGTGATATCGGTAACTACTGTATAATTTAAATAGTGAATTAAAAACTAGTTTAAAATAAAGAAAAGAAATTTCAAGGGAACTAAGTATTTTAAAATACTCAATTATACTCTTTGAAAAATAGAATGCCGAATTTGGAATCGATATCACTAAAGTATAACTATATCCAAAGATTCAATTAACATAAAACGCTATCTTTAGTTATTTATGTTTTTAATTTTCTTGTCAATAGGGCCGATGTTATATTAGTTTTGTTTATGACTCCTTATATTGATAAAGAAACATATGAAAATATTAAATAATTTTGAATGAAAATAAATTCAAATTATCAAGGGGACCAAATATACCAAAAGTAAATATGTTTATCACTTTTTTTACTGACGAGCATAAATAAATCAAAAGCATATATCTTACTATACGTAAAGATATGTTCTTTTAATTTTGTGTTTTAAAAGTTCTCCTTTTTTCAAAAGGGCATTTCTGTAATTCCTTAAATGACGGCATTAGTTAAGAAGACACATTAGAAACTGGACAAAATTTCCAGTCATAGATTAAAATAATTACTTTCCTCTCTTATTTTTATGATTCTTGAGCTAAATCTTTCCAAACTTAAAAAGGAAAAAAAAATTTTGTACGAACAAAAGTATTATCCACTTAACTAAAAAATTAAATAAAAAGAATTGAACGTAATTCTTATGCGACATACATTTAAGTGACAACATGCAGTTAAGTGTAAAAAACAAAGTTTAAGTAAGCTGCTTTTCTTGACTTCTTTCTTTGGATAATGGTTTCAAGGTATTATTTTGGTAAAAAGGTCTAGTTAAAGTAAAAGGAAAAAATTTTAAAGTATTATAATTAAGAAAATGATTGCTACTATTTTAAAAAAGAAACGTACGTGCACCCTTCTCTCCCCTCACGTATGTATAAGTTTAGAAATTGCATACTAATATAAAATAACCCAGTATATATGTACTAGACCAATTGTTAATTGTAAATGTAACTTCGGTTTAAAGGAAATATCTGTGAATGATTACTCAAAGAAATTCCAAGAAAAGTTATCTAGAGATTATTAAACATACACAAGAATTAATTTTCTTTTGGCTTGAAATATAAAATCATATTATATTTAGCTTTTATGATAATTATATAATTATGAAGGTTTATTGTAAATTGTTGTACTAATTTAATGGAGAAATCCTTATATACAGCCATTTTAAGCAAAAAGTATTCAAGAAATAAAATAAATCAAATCATTTTTTACGCATCTAAGGGACCAATATTGCTTTTTCAGTTTTGAAGTGCAAAATTATTTCAAAAATAGAGATATTGTAAATAGTATTATAATTATTAATTATCTGATGGCAAATATATTAACTAATCCAATCTCTTCCATAAAATTCGTCTTTTTCAGATTTCGGGAAAAATTATAAGCTATACTTACACATTTCCACTATTTATATTTTAACGTACGACTAAATTAAGCAAGTGAGGGAGGGAGTGAATTTTAACGTCGCACTGTTTAGCAACTCGAGGGTTTGGGGCGACAGATCTCGTAATTGTGCCCCACTAAATTAAGTGAAGTACATACACTATTTCTAACAATAATATATATACACAGTAGAACGCGTCGTTTATCTGAATCAATTGGGACCGGACACCGTTCGGATACGCGATTGTTCGGATAACCGAGCACCGAATGCGATCCATGTAGTATATGAAACCAGACACTATGCAAATTTTGAAAATCATCAGATGTGGGAAACGTGCTTGAAGAAAAAGAAAAATAGGCGCAAAATATCTTAATTTTACCTTTATTGTAGAAAATAATCACTTATTTTTCGCTGTACTATTGTACACTTTCGCTGCAAGGTCTCTGATTCTCTTGAGAAGCAGTAGTTGAGTAGGACAGCACTCTGATTGTTGTTCGCACCACTCCATAGCTGTGTCTAACACAGAAAACGTGCCAGTATTTGATGGGCCCTTGCTACTTTCGTTGTTGTTGTCCAGGTCTTCATCCGTTTCATTGCCGACAGGGTCGGCTTGCATGGGAGTCACAATCTCGTCATCATTTAGCATTTGAAATCCACTGAGTCTTCCGCATCATTGCCCTCCAGATTTCTATATATATATATATATACAAGGAAATTTGATTGCAACAAAAACCAGGCTAAGATTGAGATAGGACACTTTCATAAACATGGATTCAATAACATAACTGTACATATACTTAGAATAGTGCCAAATATTAAACAAAGATTATGGTTCGAAAACTTTTTATAGATTCATTTAGATCATATTATCCTTATGGTTTGAATGTTATATGGAAAGGTGAAAGTGCCTTATTAACTTTTAAACAAAAATCCGAGAATTCATTATATCTTCCGAATTTTAATAAATTTATTGATAATAGTAATAATATTCGTTTAGCGAGAATTTCAAAAGCTAAACGCAGAAAAAGAGTTACTAGAGACATGTCAACCCTCAAGAATTCTATGTTAGAATTAGCTGCTAAATTTGATGATAACTACAACACAGGCTTAATTAAATCGTTTATGTTTGGCTTGAATAAAACTGAAATTAAAACTATGACAGATATTTTAAGCAGATATAAATTTCGAGATTCTCATGGTATGCATATGATTCGAGACCTTAATAACTATTTAGTACAAAAAATGAATATTAAATTAGATGCAAGTTAAAATTACTCTACAGAATATTGTACATTATTATTTATGAATAAATCCTTTAACAAAATTAATTTTTCAAGTATATTTCAAAAATATCAATCCTTTTTTCCTATTAAAAATATTATTATTAAAAAGGCTTTCAAATACAACAAGAAATTTGGTAGATTTATATTTAATTATAATCAAATCTCGGAGCTCCTAAGTTCTGAATCATGTAGATGCAATCTATATCGAGACTATATTGATGATTATCATCAGCACGTTGTCACAAAAGACCTTAGCATCGTGAAAGATGATTTGTTAAGAAATTTTATGGAAAAGGGTACCGGTTTTAGACTTATGATCACAAAAAATAAATCTAATGTTATTAAACAAATCATAAAAGATTTAGATAA
This sequence comes from Trichonephila clavipes, assembly GCA_019973935.1. Classification (NCBI taxonomy): domain Eukaryota; kingdom Metazoa; phylum Arthropoda; class Arachnida; order Araneae; family Nephilidae; genus Trichonephila; species Trichonephila clavipes. The sequence continues at coordinate 65,296 of BMAU01019093.1, read as the reverse complement.
ATTTTACCTTAAAATGGCAATTAAATACGGAATGCCGATTGAAGCATTCAATCAATTTAGATCTTATGTGGCAACAGAAATTCGAGAATTAGATTTTACTGTTGAAAATGAAATTATGTATAAAGATCTTAAATCATCAATAGTAAATATCCAAAATGACTTCGTTATTACATATGTTGATAAAGTCTCTGCTAATTATGCCATAATTTGTAAATATTTTTACAGTAAAATATTAAGTAACCATATTTTAAATAATAATTCATTTCAAAAATCAATTCACAATAATAGAGAAGATGATAATCGTCTTTTAGCTTTGAACAAAAGACTGAATATTCATCTAAATAATATTAAATATCCAAGTATTTTTTAACACCAAAATTTCATAAAAGCCCTATAAAATTCCGTAGTATCACTAATGGATACAATACATATATCACGAAGTCTGGGAAGATCTTGCAATCTCTTCTTCAAAATCTAATTGATAATTTACAAAACACGGCAATTATTAAAAATAGCTTAGAGATTGCTAGAGTTACTAAGGATATGTTGATTTTTTCTATGCATGGTTTTGATTTCGAGGACCTTTTTAATTCTATAGATATTGACGATATGATTAAGGTTCTTCAGTTAATTTATGATAAATATGAATTATATACTTCAATGAAAAAAAGAAAAATTTGATATTCTTGTTAACCTCATTTTAAAAGAAAATTTCATTATATTCGATCATAATCTTTATAAACAGATCAAAGGATTACCTCAGGGTGGTCCAGCTAGTAATTGTTTAGCGAACCTATATTTACATTTTTTTTGAAATAGATCATGTTATAAATGATTCTTACTTAATTTATCGTTATATAGATGATATAATAATTTTTGGTAAAAATAGTGAATACAAACCAAATATTACATTCTACCCTGATTATCTCAAGCTCCTTAAAACTAACTTCAACTCTAGTAGGGTGAAATTCTTGGATTTAGACTTGCATCTTATTAACAATAATGTAGTCAGTAACATTTTAGACAAAAGAGATTCGTTTAAGTTCCATATAATTAAAATTCCTGTATGGAACAGTAATTTTAATATATCAATTTACAGAAATATCATTTTGAATTTTTTATTTAGAAATGATAACTTAACTACTCACAAAATAGATAAATACAATAATATAAAAACATTTTTCAATGTTGTTTAGATCATGAATACCCTTTTAATTTCTTGAGATCTTATATTCATCACAAATACATTAACCGTCTTGCTACTTCGAATTCCAAATCCACCACACAACAATAGGTTTTCAAAGTCAGCATGTTAGTGGTCTTGCTGTGAAGATTATATCATAACACTCATATCACAGTTTACATTTTTTCCACACATCTTAAACATCTTACACATTTTTGACAACCAACCAAATTAGAGCCTAGCAAATTTACATTTTTGACAATCAACCAATTCAAATTTTACCATATTTGATTGTCGTCATTCTATACTTGTCTTTGCTGGCTGGTTTAAAAGTCAGCTCAAAAGATGTGTTTATGTTTTTTAGAATTTTTTAACTTGGTGAATAATTGACTTTCATTAATGGCAAGATGCTTGTTTCTCTTCGTAAAAGCTTTGTGAGTAAAGAAATTTTTGTTAAATTATTTTTTGAAAGATACTTTTCTTATGTAATTGTTCTAGTATTTTTCTACTTTTCTTACATAATTATTTTGTGATTTTTCTGCATTAAGAGTTTGGGAGAGTTTGTTACATAATAGTAGTGATTGGTTTTATCATGCTCTCTGAGTTATACTTTCTCTGAAGCTTTGTTTATTTTATTTGGCTTTCCTACCGAGTTGCAAAGGGGGAAGGTTGGCGCCTTCAAACTAGTTTAACCCCACTTATTCGGTCCTAAGTCCGAAATTGCTTTCTGACTCGCTAGGTTCTTCTTTTTTGTAGTTCTTTTTTTCTCTATAATTTTGTTCTTCATGTTCAGCTTTCATATTTTTATTACGTAATTTCTTGTTATGTTCTTTATCTATTATTTCTTGTTTTTGATAAATAATACATATTTCTTTTATATATATATATATATATATATATATAATCTTCATTTCTTTCTTGAAATCCAGGGATCGATTGGACACAAAATCGGTAATCTCATCCATGTGTTCGTCATTGTGGTCTTTTTTGCCTTCTAAATTGACAACAGTTGACAAAAAAAACTGGTTCGGATATTTCACGCTCCGGATAATTGACGTTCGGATAAACGACGTTCTACTGCATAAATCTTCATTAGTTTACATAAAAACATTGTAATGGTGTAACGGAAAGGAAAAGGTTTTCAATATAATAATAATAATAATTTGATAATACTACCTTCCTTCTTCTGAAAAGTTTTATGTTTAATGCATAACAATAAAATGTATATCCTATTAAAATATTTTTGTCATTTGTTTTCCTTTTCTACCCATAACATTTCATTTTTAAAATATTTGTCCTTAAACTTATTTGAAATAGAACGAAATAAATATGTTGTATTTGTACGAAGAGAATAGTTATTTTTTACCTTGAAAAACATTGTAGTTGAAAATTGAAATAAGATCATATGAGGAGTTTTTTAAACTTTATACGTCGTTTCAATTTTACATGTTTTGAAGATTTTTAAAAAATTCTTTCGTATAAACATAGCTTTTAATGTGTATCCTCTTACAAATCCAAGAGCATTATGCGATATTTTTGCCCTGAAAAAGAAATAAAATCAATGTACAAAAGGTGGAAAATGTCTCAAGTGCTAACAATTCATTACAAAATGCAAGTATATTCCTCTGGCGAAAGAAATCTCTTAAGTTCAGCCATAGATAAAAAAAATTTCTCTTTTCTTTCCACGAATTTCTGAGACGTTTTCTTAATCTCCTCTTTGTAGTGGACGCAACACTTTTATCTATTATCACTGCTCTTGTAACTGCGCTTTGATTGTGATTGAATTTCTTTTCTTTGGCAAAGAGAGATCAAAAGTTGTCAGATCTTTTTATTTCAGTTATCAACTTAGCTCCTGGGCTTTGAGATTTTCCCGAAAAATAAATAAGTGCTATGGACTAAATAGGAAAGATAGAAATAATTGTCCGTTCTTTTTCGTCATCTGTTTATTTTTCGTTTTCATTATCTTTCACATAGTTTCATGTGATAATTTTATTCCCTACTTTAAACAAGTGTTTTGAAATGGCTTGCGTGAAAAAGAAAGAAATACATTTTTTTTTTCATTTTTATATATCTTTGATATATTCTTTTCCAGAATATTTTAAGCATAGGGATTTAATATGAGAATGTTCTTTAATACTCGGTGTGCAGTTACCTAAAAAATTTATTATTATACTTTGTACAAAAAAAATTAGAATTTGGGAAATATCATATTACATTTAAACCTGTTTTCTGCGGTAGATAGGGACCTCACACATAAAAGAAATCGCACAAAATATGTTCAAAAATTTCATAAATACTTACATATAACAAACAATTTTTTGACATACTACAAAAAACTTTTCTTATGCGGTGGAGGGGAACCGCATAAAAAAAGTCGCACTTAAAAACTATGTCAATTACTTACGGAATTTGTGAGACAGTACCTCCAGACACACACACAAACAAAGTAAATAGTTAAATAACATTTAGAAACATTTTTAAAAAACACTTAATTTCTCATTGTATACAGGGAGAAATTTTCGCAAAATGCTCATACATAATCCACTGCTACTCATCGTAATTCAAAGCACGCATCTTGATGTGATGAATTAGTTCAAAATCGGTTTTGTCACTTAAAGATAGATATTCAATTGTTTATTTTTTGGGACTATAAAGTAAGTGACGACGGTCAGTTCCTTGTGAACGCCACGATAATTAGATATGCATGATAGAAGCTCTTTTTGGAATTTCAAATTCCTTCAGAATAGTATCTATTTTAAGAAAATGCTTTTCCAATTTGTTGGAAGGCTGGATCGCAGCATGTTTTATACCCGCTATCAAAGAATCCGGTTCTTCATGTTCTTCTTCATAATCTATCAAATTATTGATGATGTCACTCAGTGGCGTAACGGAGAATATTAGGGCCAACCGCGAAGGTCAGGTTTTGGGCCCCAATCCCTAATATGTACTTAAGGACAGTCAGGCCTTGAGGTCCCCCTAGAATCCAGCCTCCCCCCTGCGATGCGGGGTTGTACGTTACGCCACTGATGTCACTGTCATTGAAAGTATTGCCTTCAATCAAGTGAATGCTGCTAGTGCGTAGGGAGAAAGCATTACAACGTACGTAGTCGAGAGGCTGTTTATAAGCAATGAACAGAGCGTCTTGAAGTGTATGCATATGTATCGATAGAAAATATTATAGTGGTGCCAAAACCATTAAAATTTCTTCTACCGTATAAAAAAAAAAGATCGCACAAAAAAAGATCGCACAAAAAAAAGATCGCACGAAAAAAAAACGCACAAAAAAATCGTATAAAAATATAATCGCACAAAACAAATCTTATAAAAAAGAACCGCTCAAAACCACCAATAAACTATTGTATAGTTTATTTATTGCATTTTAGTTCACAATACATCGAATTAAATTATTAAAAGCAGAAGTTAGAATTAATTCAAGCATTTATTCAACTGATTTTATTCTTTGTTCTGGTACCATGTATAAAGGGGGCTGATGCACGTTAAATACGTTAAGGCCAAAGACTTCCGATGTGTGGTAGTTTAGAGATGGAGATGCCAGCTCAGGTGTCGTCCTCTTCACTTGATGAAAGTTCAAAATAACGAGGTTCTTCACCACTAACCCACATGTTTCTTTATCGTGTGGCATTAATATAACTCTCACTCACTCATTTACTAGTACCATGTATTGATTAATTGATTGATTGAATATTAACGTCGCACTGTTCAGCCACACGAGGGCTTTTGGCGACGGACCACGTAATTTTGAACCATGGTCAAGTGACGTGGACGACACCTGAGCTGGTACCCTCCTCTCCTAACTACCACACCACACCAACGGGAGGACGTTTCAGCTCTCGACAGATTTAACGTGCATCGCTGCCCTACACGGCGAGTCTTTAGTGGTACTGGGCTCGAACCCGTGACAAAAAGCAAGTCACGGTCCGATACCTATACCACTCGACTACCGCGGCCACACTAGTACCATGTAATAGAGACCATGATTTTAAACATGCAGAGATAATTTTATACACCATAAAGAAATAAATAAATATAAAACGTTGAATATGAGAAATGAGACAAAAAATGAATTTATTACAAAAATTGAGTTGTTATATCATATCTCGCTTTTCAAACTTCTACGGCTATTGAAGAGAACTGTACACTGGAGGTCAAAACTGTGGGACACTTTTGAAAATTGTGTGTTATGTTTTTTTTTTAAGTCTGTACACTTATAAAAAATGTTACGTTGCACAAAATACAAAATATATTATATCATTTTAAAAATGATTTAATATTGAAATTCAATACAATAAACAAAATTTAAATATCTGCAGCGCAAAAAGGATTATGCTGCTATAACTATTGATATACATTAGATTCTGATTATAGCTGTGGATTGATTGATTGATTGAATATTAACGTCGCACTGTTCAGCTACACGAGGGCTTTTGGCGACGGACCACGTAATTTTAAACCATGGTCAAGTGACGTGGACGACACCTGAGCTAGCACCCCCTCTCCTAACTACCACACCCCACCAACGGGAGGACGTTTCAGCTCGACAGATTTAACGTGCATCGCTGCCCTACACGGCGGGTCTTTAGTGGTACAGGGTTCGAACCCGTGACAAAGCAAGCCACGGTCCGATACCTATACCACTCGGCTACCGCGGCCACCCATCACTGGAAGGTTGAATTTGATTAAATGAGAGAAACCCTCCCTTTAATCAATATTATGATTTCTTGCAGTACCCAGGTAGAGTTTAATAATATCAATTATTTCAATATAATAAACGTATGTAATGATCGTGTACTAATCTAAGATTATATTTTAGATGCTTGCATCCATTATCTTGTTACTAGAAGCATCAATTTACTGTGGCCTCAGACGATAATACAATCTGAAGCATGGTGTAGTATTAGATTGTAATCGGGACCGAATTGTATCGGCGTTTTTTGGATTATCTTCCCATTTTCGTTTCTTCTCAAGCAACAACATGTACCTTGTCTTGTCGATCCCTGTTCTTAATCAAACATTTTCAAGAATCTGAATTCCTGACTTCAAAGAAAAATTGTTGCCTTTACAATAAACAAAGCCCCGCATGAGAAGCATTTTAGTACCATATCAATGCCTGCACAGCGTACGGTTCCCATCAAATTTCGATAACAAAACCCCGCATGAGAAGCATTTTAGTACCATATCAATGCCTGCACAGCGTACGGTTCCCATCAAATTTCGATAGCAAAACCTCGCATGAGAAGCATTTTAGTACCATATCAATGCCTGCACAGCGTACGGTTCCCATCAAATTTCGATAGCAAAACCTCGCATGAGAAGCATTTTAGTACCATATCAATGCCTGCACAGCGTACGGTTCCCATCAAATTTCGATAGCAAAACCTCGCATGAGAAGCATTTTAGTACCATATCAATGCCTGCACAGCGTACGGTTCCCATCAAATTCCAATAACAAAACCCGCATGAGAAGCATTTTAGTACCATATCAATGCCTGCACAGCGTACGGTTCCCATCAAATTTCGATAACCCTTACAATGTACGGGTAAACCAGTTAAGTTTTAGCTTAAAACGAATTCATTTATATATTTAATCATGATACCTTATAACTGACTTTTACGTTTAACAATCTTAATCATACTGTATTATCTTTGTTGTTCCGAGTATTATTCATTTAATAATTAAATTTAAAAAAACACGCTAGTTATAAAAAAATGCATGAAATGGTATTTTAGGCAATATACAGAAGAATTTCATTCAGGATTCATCAACAGCGGATTGTATCGGGACACAATTTTGTTTTGAAATTTCATGGTAACTCAAATCATTTTTGAAGTATTTGTCTTAAAAATTTTATATTTTTGCAGATGTTCGAAATATGTTTTTGTAATGTCATGTTCGAAACTTGCAGTTTTAAAATATCAATGATTAATTGCTGTGTGTTCAGTAACATATTCAATAAACAAGCATATTACGGATAGAAAACAAAATGTCATTATTTGTAATGAAATGCCAAACCATACAATCACACAATTCCTGGTTGTATGGTAATTGATTAACAGGCTTTGATTAACAGATTGATTGCGTTCCAAGGAATACTTAGTAGAAAGTCTTCTGCTTTTCTTGCTGCATAGCAGTATATCTTTCGACATACTTTCACCTGATCATTAAGATTCAATACAACTAATAACTAAAACAATTCTATCAGTGATATTCCACGTTGCCTGAACTCCCTACCGGTGTAAACACACGTGTCGGCATTTGCAGGCGAAGGATGAATGCACAATAGCCACCAGGGTTGGCTGGGGTCAGTGTAGGTGTACACTTCTTAGCTTTGTTGTATGCTATTTTATGGATAAATGACCTTCAAGTATTATTTCTTATTGAGTAGGAGGCAACTTTTAAATATTTGATTCTTAATATTATCATTTTTTTGCTGTTTATTCTGCATGTCATTTGAAGCAACATCTTAGTTCTTAGTACCTCATCTTAGGTTATTTTCCTTGATTCTTAATGTGAGCGAGCTTTATGTCTTGTACCATAACATGATGGTCAAATATTCCTTACCAACTGTTTTAAATCAATTTACGAGTTTGAGAAATCGAGATGTACGAATTGAGTTACCTGTTAATCTGATGATCATCCTTGCTGAGTAATAAAACTGTTTACTGAACGGGAATGGGTGTAAAAATCTTCACATGATGTGGAAGGTACGAAGAATAATGACGCAGTTCTGATGTCATGGTTTGAAAATATTATGATCTGACCTGAAATGGTTTTTTGTGTCACGTATCATGCGTCTTTTACAGCAATATAATATTTTGTACAATTTATTTTATAATGCTGTATGTAGGATTCATTATGTAATTTGGTGTTGGTGAAAAAGAAAGGGAAACCTCATTTAAATAGTCAAAAATCACAAAACTATTAGTAATGAAAGAAAATTTAGTGTAACTACTTTTGTCTAAAATCATTTAATTCAAACATAATTAAAAAAATTGGATTAATTAATCATAATATTATAAATCCAACTTTTAATGAGACTTTGCGAAAAAATACGTTATTTAGCACACGTTTATACGTTTACTCCACACCAATAATTTATTCACTTCAAATATATTTGAACTACGTCTACTTAATATGAATTCGCAAATATATTTTGTATTGCATTATTAGAATCATTGCAAATTTAAAGTTTTACAAACTCAGCCTTTTTCTCTCTCTCTCTCAGTTGTATTTTTTATTAATACGATAACTGTGGAAATCATTTAACACTACTGGAATGTGTAGTAGACGGCACGGGGAGGTCGTGTTACAAGTGCGATGCCTGCAGAAGACAAATATATCGTCCTATCAGCAAAAAGGAACAGGCGCACCACAGCTCAGCAGGTGGCAAATCAGTTTCTTGCTGCCTCAGGAAAGCAGATCTCCCGAAAAACTGTTGCCAGACGTTTGAGGGGAGGAGGACTATACGCACGCAGACCTGTTGTGTGTGTCCCATTGACCAGACAGCACCGTACTGCCCGTTTGCAATGGTGTCATGAGCATCACAATTGGACTGAACAGGACTAGGCATGCGTACTATTCTCAGATGAGAGTAGGTTCAGTCTGTCATCGGATTGTAGACGCCAACTGATCTGGCGCGAGAGTGGTACTGCTTATCGTCCAGAAAATATCCAAGAAAAGGACCGATATCCGACATGCAGTATCATGGGGTGGGCCGGCATCATGATCAATGGCCTCACGCGCCTACATGTGGTTGCGAATGGGACTATGACGGGCCAACGATACATTGATGAAGTTCTACTTCCTCATGTTCGTCTTTTTTCGTGGTGCTGTCGGTGATAAATTTGTTTTTATGGACGACAACGCAACATGTCATCGAATACTCGCTATTCAGGATTGTCTAGACAGTGAGGGTATTCAACGTCTCGTATGGCCAGCGCGTTCTCCAGATCTAAACCCCATCCCATTGAAAATGTGTGGGATGCTTTGGGGAGGCAAGTTGCTGGTCGAAACTGTCCTCCGACAAACAAGAACACCCTCATCCGTGCACTCACAGAGGAATGGGATAAATTGCCTCAACAGCTGCTGAATAATGTTGTGCAAAGTATAGTACGGCGTGTGGAATGTTGCACCACACTCCACGGTGGACATATCCCGTATTGATACCTTTCTTTAAGGTGCCTGCTGACTTTTAGATGCATTGTTCCATTTCTCCGTACGCAGATCAAATGAACATTTTTTTTCTTTCAGATGTTTCACAACTTTTGTAATTTGTCAGAACAATAAATATTCTTTATTCTAATGTCTGAACAGTGTGGCAACTATATTTTATCCTACTAGGCCTCATGTCTCACTTAATGTTATGCTACATAGCAATTTGTGATTCGTCCTTAGCAATTGTCCAGCAGTGTATATGTACTTTAAATCTGTATTTTAAAAAGAGCAAAGGAAATGAAAATTATAAAAAACCCATGTAAATTACCTACTTATTTATAATATATGTCTAACAATGTCGGAAAAGTATCCCTATTCCTGCATGTAAGTATCGCTAAAATGTTTCTTATATCGTTTTGTATTTTCTTTATTTCTCTTAACGTTTACTTGCCAATACTGTCGAACCAGTTTCTTTGCGGTCTTTTTTATGCGATTTCTTTTTTGTGCGATTTTATTTTTGTGCGATTTTTACGTGCTATGTTTTTATGCGGTGTATGAATTTCAAAGTGTTGGGCGCCACTGTAATGTTACGTATCTTTTTACCTGTGGCGTTACGAAGAATGTTTAGCCTTTAATATTTAATAAATTGAGTAAATACGTATATAGCGTTAGTCAAGGCTTGGGCCCCTAGAGTCCTGCCCCCCCGTGGCAGGACTCAATGGCTTTGGTTCCACTGTAATGTTTTTAATCTATTTACCAGTGGTGTAACGGAGAATGTTAGGACCCCCTCTGAAAGTCAGATTTGGCCTTTAATATTTTATAAATTGTATAAATACGTATTTAGCGCAAGTCAGGATTTGGGCCTCTAGAGTCCTCCCCCCTCCCCGGGATGCGAAGGTGTACGCTACGCCACAGAAATGTAGACAATTTAAGACGCTATGTTCATTTGTTATAAACAATCTCCCGACAATGCGCATTCAGTTGCTTTCTCTCAACGCTCCAGCAGCCCGCGCTTGATTGAAGACGAAACTTTCAATGACAGTGACATTATGAATAACTTGACAGATTATTAGGACGGACAAGATATTGGATATTTGAGATAAAAATATGCAGGAATCCAGCTTTCCAACAAATTGGAAAAGCATTTTCTTAAAATAAATACCAATTAAGAAAGGAGTATAAAATTCCTAAAAGGGCTTCAATCATGTAAATGTGGGTATCGTGACATTTACAAGCAACTGACTACCCGACCTTCGTCACACAAACTTATCTCTTATTTTATGTTGCCAAAAAGTAAATCAATTAAAATTGTACCTTCAAGTGACGAAAGCGATTTTAAACTTATTCATTACAGGGCTTTGGATAACGATGAGTAGCAATAAATTACGTATGTACATTTTGGAAACTTATCCGTGTATACAATGAGAAACTGTATGTTTTTAAAATGTTTCCATGAGTAATATTTAATTATTTATTTTGTTATGGAAGTATTCTTACATAAATTTCGTAAATAATTGGCATATTTTATAAATGCGACTTTTTTATGCGGATCCTATCCACCGCATAAACAAAGTTTTTCGTAGTATTTCCACGAATTAGTTCATTATATGTAAGAATTTATGAAATTTTTGAATATTTTTCGTGCGTTTTTTATGCGGTCCCTATCTGCCGCACAAAAACAGGTTCAACTGTATATGTATACTCAAACAATAAGTATGACAATGAAAGGCTATACGAAGTATTTGCTGAATTTTTGAATCCTCGGAGGCCTAAATATTCATTAAGGGCGTTGATGCTATTGAGACAGAGTTTAGAATATGTACATTCCAAGACGTAACTGGAAACGAAAAATATTGAGCTTCAAAAGAACTACTAAACTGCCCCTCTCCATTTACAAAACCCATTTTATATGAACAGCTCTATTCTGTGTTATGTTTTTACATGGAAAACACGCGCGTAACAAAACTGATTTACAATTTACTATCTCTATATATGTACCTGTTATTGCTAGTTAAAGTAAATTCATGACTTGTGCGATGTTATAGTTTCTGACACACTGTAGCATACACTATATTTTAAAATTTAAATTTATATATATATAAAGATTGAGAGGGAACTTATATATATGGATAAGATAAATGCATATATATATAAGGATTGAGGGAATGTCGATAAAATAAAAGTAACTCGTGAAAATTTACAAATTCAGATTTATTTAACCTTTCATTTAGCACTATTACAAAATTTTTACTGAAACAACAATTAAAAATGTTTTTTTTAATTTAATAAGAGGAAATAAAAATGGTCTCTCTCTCTCTCTCTCTCTCTTCGTTGATAAATTATAAATTATCTCATAAAGTATTTTTTTTATATTTACTACTACTTAGTGTTTTTATACAGCGTTTATCGTCTGGTTATCTTTCAGCATATGCAGTTTGAAAGTAATCTTAAGTAAAGGTCAAAGAACTTAAATGTTAATTTTTTGAGAATAATAGCAGAACAACGGAAATTTAGAAACTTAGTGGAAAAGTGGGCCTGCAGGAAGATTCAAGACAGAAGATCTATTTCAGCCTAGAAATGTGCATTTGTGCATTTTTTGCTCCCTTTTCCTTTCTATAATTTTTTTTTTTCAAATAATATTGAGCTATAAAGTAATTCTAGATTTCGAGTAGGAAAAATGAGACGTCAGGATGTTACTGGTACTTCATGTTTTCCTAAAAGTACTAATCTGTGGGACACTGCAAAATCGAACAACGAGAAAGGGTATCTTTGTGTGTGTGTGTTTGGCTTGAGTCTATTTAACGCAACAACATGTCACGTAAATCGTTTCTTAAACGCTAAGATAAAATTGATTTATCAGATATGAGGAGTTATAATTTTATCATCAACATCTAGTAAAGAAAATATTTACCCACACAGACACATATATGCAATCTAAATATTATTTTACGGTTATTTTTAAAAGTAACAAAAGTCTCACATCCTTCTTAAGTATCAGTATAGGTAAACCCTATTCGTGGGAATATAATTTGTAAGAAATAACATATTTTTTGCAAGTATTGATTTATTTGTGGTAACTTCTCTGTCAACATATATCTTACTTATATTAATAAAAAAATATTTGCTTTAGAAACCTGTTATCTCTTAATTAACGATTGATTTCCAATTTTTCCCCGTTGTAGTATATTTGAATCAATTGGATAGCTTGAACATGAGTTTCTTATTTGGAATCAAGTAGCCAAATATTTTTAGGAATTATATAGATATAATAAATGAATATTGGATTTTGGTTCATCTTGATTTCAATGTATATTGGTATCATTTATAAAATAAAGGGTAATAAAAGAAATATTGAAGAATACATTATATCGGCTTTTGTTTGTGTTCTCTGTTTTTTTTTTCTTTTTTATGCTTTTACTTTCTTTTTTTTGGGAGGGGGTGCAATTACATTCTTTATTTTCTGATTCCTTTCATTTTATTTATTATTCTTTTAATAGCTTTCTAGTTTGTACTACATATATATATGATTATACTCAGTAACAATAGCGGATTGTAAAAAGTTCTGGCTTCAAAAAATTAAAAATGTTGGAACTTTTCCTTTCAAATTATATTACATTTCATTTTTACTATAAAAGTGACAGTTTTAAATTTACCGTAAGGTAAATCGGGGGAAGTTGCCACATATGTTTAAGGATTTTTCGATTAATACATTGAAAATTGAAATAACAAGACCATGGACAATACACTTTATTTCAATATTTAATTGGTTATGTATACAAGTTAATTCTCTTCTTAGTATGAAAATAAATAAGAAATTTAATGTTAAAGAAATTCATTTAATTGTGGCATTTTCGTCATATATATGGGGAAGATGCCACCAGTCATGGAGTAAGATGCAACAACACCACAGTAAATAAAAAAATAAGACAAAGATTACCAAATTAAATGTGAAGTAACAATAACTATAAAAAAATTTTTTAATTCTTTCATAATTAGTTTGCTAAAAACAAATTTTTCTACAAAACGCTCTACAGCAGGCTGAAGTAGTAGTCGACTTCAGCACTGCAAATCGTCGTCCTATGGAGATCCCCTGAGTCATCCACACAGCCTAATTATTAATTGTATATTTTATACGATAATATACAGTGTTATAAAAAAAAAAAAATTAAGTTCATTTCATTTATTTCTGAACTATGTGGCGTCTTCCCCCAAGTGTAGGGGGCAGATGCCACACACGCTTATTTCCTTATTGCTGCAGTGTTATGGTCGTTTCTACATGCATCGTATGTGTAACATTGTGCGTAACTCCCTTATATTGCTAATATATTTAAAATAGCAAGTACGTTTATAAACTTTAAGCATGCGGAACCTCAATATTATAAAAGTAGTACACACCACTTTAAATGCTCACAAGATCGAAAAATAAGGCCAATTAAAAAGACGATTAATTCATATAAATTCACAAGTCGCACTCAATGTCGGACCAGACTGTTCACTCAAGTGACTCAAAATTGCCATATATCGATGCATTAAAGTACTATTAACAAACTGGCGCCTTTCCTCGAATTTCCTTACATATTTTTTAAAAAAGAATGATGAAATAAAGAATTCATTTTATTGAATTACTCGTAACAAAAGGCGTTTAGTAATGGTGCGAGGTTAAAACGTGTTTTTTATGTGGCATATGTGAAATATTTAATGGTCTCTAGTTAAAATTATAATTCAATCTTTCAAAATATGGCAAAAAGTAAAAGGTTATTGTATCATGAATAAAATGCTGATCATCTCTAAAGTAGGATTCCAGAAGATGTGAAATGTTTTAAGAGATATAATGCATAAAGATTCAGGATATAGAGTAATCATTTTTTATAACAACACCACTTTTAAAAACAGATTAATGTAGACTTCACATATTTCATTACAACACACATCTATTCTATAAAAAGTATTTTATCATTGGAGAGGTCTTTAAAAATTTATAAATACAAAATTGTACAAAATCTGATGATAATAAATTACAAAATCAATTATGAGAGAGAGAGAGAGAGAAACTACTTACAAAACTATTAAATTGTGATTAATGTTTAACAGAACGATACCATTATTGTTTCCATAAATAAGATACCCGGTACTTGAACATGCTTTTACTTTTAAATGTTATTATAGCTATATACTCGATGAGCATTTCGTATAAATCTCATGTCCGTGGTAGCCGAGTGGTATAGGCATCGGATTGTGGCTGCCAGTATGGCTAAAGACCCGCTGTGTAGGGCAGCGATGCAGGGTAAATCTGTCGAGAGCTGAAACGCCTCCCGTTGGTGTGGTAGTTAGGAGAAGGGTGCCAGCTCACACGTGTTGTCCACGTCACTTGACCATGGTTGAAAATTACGAGGTCCGTCACCAAAAGCCCTCGTGTAGCTGAACAGTGCGATGTTAATATTCACTCACTTATCCCAATAACTCTCGCAAAGAATGTATGACAGAGAAATAAGTTATAGCATTTTAGTATTTTTTCTAAGGAGTTGGTCATTTTAAGAAATACACATCAATATTTAAGAAGATAAGTTGATTCTTAAATGTAGCAAAAAAGCTCATTTATTAAAACTATTTAACAAATCTTTCTTCTTAATTTAATAAATATTCTTATGCGACATTTACAGATATGTATATGCACAATTTTAATTGCTTAATTATGTTGAAAGAATAATTATATTTTGTTTTGTTTATTTCCATGTTAAAAATATCTTTAAATGATGCATAAGTAATAAATAATAAATCTATATATCTGTATTTTGGGCATCTCTAATTCTGCTTGCATTATCACATGAATGGAAACCTTTCAAATATTACTTACAGTGTGGCACCCTGAATCATATTGGGAGTTTAGTTTGGAACAACACAGTTACAAGGTTGCGGACCCCTGGACTAGAAGCTTTCAGAGTTTAGGTATAGTTGATCATATTTTCACTATCAACTTATTGCCACAGTCGTTGCGAAAAAAGGATTTTCCGTCATGCAATCTATTCATAGGCTGATCTAAAAATTAACTTCGCGATCGAAAGCTGGTCGCGTTGACTCTTTCATTGTCAAGTTATTGTATTCTAAATCCGTGGGACTAGTTTTAAACAGAGCAGCACAATGCAAGAAGTCCTCCTTAGGAAGGACGAGTATAAACGTCAGTGACACTAAAGACACAAGCTCAGCAGGACGTGTATACACGCCAGTGGCACGTAAGGGGCTAAACTCATAACCCCAAATGCATAAATGCAAAAGAGAATCATATTACCTAAAAAAATTCAATATAATTAAGTGACTATATCTACCAAATGATTTATTAATACGAAAATGTAAAATTTATCCGCTTAAATCTATTTAATATATATTATTAAATGTATTTAAATTAAATAACTACATTTTTTTATTTATCATTTTGATTTCGAAAGATATAAAACATAAACACACATTTCACTTTTCTAAAACGCTTCTGTCTGTTTTTTGACAGAAAACTGTCAGATTCAGTACACAAGACAGTAGGGAAAAAATAAAGAATTCCGGTAAGAAAGTGACAGAGATTCAATCGATTCGTATTTTTCTTCTTTGGGAATACACAGAGTCGATTATTTACGATCTCCGAAGTCAGCTGCCACTGTCCTAGTTAAACAACGGAAATCTTCCAAGGGGTGGTTAGTTTTGTTGACGAAGAACAAAGACAAAAGGGAGCAGATCACATTCTTGTGGGAATAAGTAAAATGCTAAACATCTGCTTCCAAAGAACCGATTGTTTTCTCCAATGGGTTTTGTCATGTCATCTGTAAGATTTATTTCCTTTAAAAACACGCACAGAGATTTTTCTTTTAAAGCATTACACAGACGAAACGAAAAATGCAACAAACGAAATGAAATGCTAATTTTGTAACATATATTAAAATTTTATGTTTCCTTTTGTTGTTCTTCAAATCTGAAGTGTTACTTTTTTGGATGAATTAATTAAAAGTACAAAAACATGATGATAAACAGTGAAAATAATTGTGCATCCAAACGTATTATTATATTCCAAATAATCTTACATTTCTAAAAATCTATTTTTATGAAATTACTTCTCTGATGATTTTCAGTTATTTCTATATTAGTGTATAATTTATTTTTAGAATATATATTTCATAAAATACTAAGGATTTTTAAATACATTAATTAATATTAAGTTTTATAAGTTTGTGAATCTTTACTAACTGTTTTCTATTAGAATTTTTTAAATTGCAATTGTATCAATTTTAAATTATCTGAAATTGTCAGTACAATTATTGTGAAAACATTTATTTTTTAAAATTTAAAATGTAATATAAATCTCAAATTCATAAGCAATACTAACAAATATGCAATTTTTACATCGACTCAAACAACATTGAATTAAAATGTATGTCTTATAAATATTTGAATTAAGTGTATTTGCATTACCTTTTAAAAAGTGGCAATATTTCATTTCATTGTTTGAATAATATTACGCCTCTTTTTTTCACATGTGTCTACTTAAAATTCAATCGCACTCCTATATGAAAGCAATTATAATAAGTTCCCTGATGAATGCTTTCAGAATAAAATAAATTCCTATGGGAAATGGTCCTTCGAGAAAGAGCGAGACAACGTCAGTTTTAAACGCATTACTCAGGTCTTGATTTAAACTATGAAAGGGAAGATATATATTCATTACATTTTGTCCCCTGAACCTATTTGATTGTTTGAAATAGAAATCCCGCTGCATTAAAACTATTACCTTTATTGAATCAAACGACTAGAAAAGTAGCGTTCATATGATACTTAGTTAAATGTTCTGAAAGATACGGATTAAATTAAGATGACATGGTACGATGTATACACAGTCGTTGATTTAATGGGTTTTGCAATTTTTTTTGCTTGTAACCAATGTATATGGATTACATTTTTTGTGCTCTAAATACTACAAAAGATTAACTATTATTTATTTAGAGAAAAGTTTTGAAAGTTTATGAAGTTATTTTAAAATCGCAATCTCTCTCCTTCAATTATCGACGTAAGCACATGAAATTTTATTTACAAATACGTCAAGCAATATTTAAAAAAAGTTGGTATGGGTTTTCAGACTCGTAAAATACTTTTTTTCTGAATGGTTAGTGAAAATTCCGTAAAAATTGTATAATTTCTAAATTCGACTATTTTTTTAAATAAATAATACTTTGATTGAAAAATGCATACAACTTTTGCTGTTTGTACTAATGGCAATAGGTCGAAAACATTTCAAAGCATTTGGCTCAACAGGAGAAAAAAGCCTTTGTATTTTAATGGAAGATAAACTAGTTATTTTTTTTCTTTCTGAGATTAATCCGTTTAAAGTTATTTTCCATTGGGATATGAATAAAAATGAACATAAAAACAATTATAACTCTGATTTTTTTTAACTTAGAGTTTTAAAATTTTGTCAGATTATAAAAAAAAATACCTAACAAATTAATTTGGGCTAAAAGAATTTGTTTGAAGTTTTGAGTCATATATATGTCGATTGAATCGTACTGTTTTTCCTTAAACTTTAATCGAAAGGACATTGATTTTCATATTTTTGCTGATAAGCATTAGAAATTCAATTAAATGGAGTTACAGTTATTTACTTATTGCTGCATT
Organism: Trichonephila clavipes; assembly: GCA_019973935.1. Lineage (NCBI taxonomy): Eukaryota > Metazoa > Arthropoda > Arachnida > Araneae > Nephilidae > Trichonephila > Trichonephila clavipes. Next base: position 47,288 of record BMAU01019093.1, on the reverse strand, counting down.
TACTTTTTGATACCAAGCACAAATTAAATAATTATTCACTTTTAGATGTTTTCGTTCTGTTTCTTACTTACAGAAACTTCTGAGAAACAAATCATGTTTTTGAAGATCTAATTGAAAAAGAAAGAGAAAAGTAAATCACAATTGAGATAATTTACTACAGTAAAAACTGACGTATTATTCGCACCTATACTTTCAAGCTGCAGTTTTTAATTGTAAAGTATATTCACGGTGTAATGTGCACACTCTTTTTTTACGAAGAAACCTGAAATGCACGTATGTAGTGCTGTTATGTTTTTAAGTCATTTATTCAAAATATTACCCTAGGCTTTTGAAAAAATAGTATGCTTCTAGAATTGCACAGCTCTTTTAGATCAAAAAATAATTTATATCTTTAAAATAAACAGTATTTCGATATATATAGAAGTCGATTTTTTTTTTATGTTCATCTCTTTTTTTAATTTTTTTAAAGCTATCATTTTTATACCCGGCGTATAAAATAGCGTATAACGCTATTTTACGCCGGCGTATAACGCGCACCCGTAAATTTCAATCTTAGTTTTAGTGTTAAAAGTGCACATTATACGCCGGATTTCACGGTATTTAAAATATAGGTTTCTTTGTTGTGTTTTGATACATTATTAGCAATGCTGCTATGAAATATTTTACAAAATACTTATTACAATAAATATCAATAAAATGCATATAAATTATGTGGAAATGTTTGATACAAATGATGCAATGAAATTATTAATATTTCAAAAATTTATATATTTAAAATGATGTATGACAAATCTATGCATATTTTTTTAATAACATAAAAGAACATCTCGATATTTTAGTAGAAATTTAAGGTTATCGGCATTCGTTGGGAACTAGACTTTGCTGAAAAATTTCAGGAGAAATCTCATTTTCTACTCTAAAAAGTTGTAGTTTCAACATGGATATTCTACGGTGAAATGCTTATAGCAATATTTTCAGTAAACATATTTTAATAAATTTTAATGAAAACTTAATTAAATTGAGAAATTGCGCTTTTGGCTTTTTAATATCTTCTTATAAAACTATCAACACGACATTTGTATCACTTCAGATGTAGAAAGCAAGGATATTAGAAAAAAATGTGTAAAATTTTATTTTATACTCCTATTTCTAAATTTAAGGTATAATATTATAGTATTGTTGCATGTAAAAGTAAGCCAAAAATCTTTAAAAAATTTATATACATATGACCTCACAATAGAAGTAAAAACTTATGATTTATTCAGTGCATAAGAATCCAATTGTTCGAAATCCAATCCAGGGCATAAGAATCCAACTGTTTTCTTTTGTAACAATTTCGATTGCGGGAGTTAAACAGCTCACATTTTAGTGCCTATTCCTCGTGGATTTGCTTATTTCATCCATTTTCTGTAAAGGGCAATTTTTAAATAATCAGGCATTCTTATATATTTATATATGAGTTATATATATATATATATATATATATATATATATATATATATATATATATATATATATATATATATATATATATATATATATATATATATATATACAGTATAACTCTGTTAAGACGCTCTTCAGGGGACGACGTTAAAGAGCGTCTTAAACGGGAAAGCGTCTGATCGGGGAAAAGTAAAAAACAAAATCATAATGCAAAATCCGTACGTAAAATATATTTTAATTCTTAATACTCGTACAGGAATGTTATGAATACTCACATCAATAATATGTATCACTGACCAGAGAGAAACCTGTCAAGAGTACTTTGTTTCAGGTTCTTGGTTGCGTGTGTGGAGAGGAAGTTGTCAATTCTGTTAACATAAGTTAGCATGTCCTCTGCATTTTCCATGGTAGAAATCAATTTTCTGAGCTCACCCACGATTTGCAACTCAGCAGAAACTGAAGGAGTTGGTAAATGGTCGTCCTCTTCTTCTGAGTCACTCTTTTCTCTCTCACTCCCCACAGAGTCAGAGGTGATGAGTGAGAGAGAATCAGCGATAATGTCACCGAGTGTGCGAGTGCTGCTCGTTATTAGGGCATCATCCACTGCCGCGTAATCTGGGAAATTTTGGAGAATTTCCTCAGTTTCTGTGATATTTGATATGATATTGTCGGTGGTATTTGGCTCGTCTGAAAATTTGAATGCCGCCTTCCGGAAACAGTTTTTAATAATGAGTGGGTCAATTTCATCCCAAGCAGCAGTAATAAAATGAATAGAGTCTAAAAGATTAATTTTGGTTGGATTTTCTCCCTCCATGTCTCTCAAGTACCGCTGGACTAATTTTTTTCTGTACTTTTGTTTGACCACTTTGATAATACCTTGATCTAAGGGCTGCAACTTGGATGTGGCAGTAGGTGGCAGAAAAACGATTTTTATGTTTGCAGTAGGGATGTCTTTTGGATGTGCAGGACAGTTATCAACAAAAAGAATAACTTCTTTTCTGCTTACCAAAAATGGCATCCAACTGATGAATCCAGTTTTTTAACAGATCTCCTGTCATCCAAGATCGAGCTTGAGATAGGTAATCGCATGGTAGAGATCGTACATTTTTAAAACAACGAGGAGAACGACTTTTCCCAATCACAACCAACTTTATCTTATGAGTGCCAGTAGCATTTGTACAAGCCAAAACTGTCAAACGTTCTTTACTCAGTTTTCCACCATGGCATGTTTCGTTTTTAAAAACGAAGGACTTGTCAGGCATGAGTTTAAAAAAAGGCCGAATTCGTCGGCATTGTAGACATCCTCAGGCGCGTAGTCTTGCAATAATGAAGGCAACACATTATTTTTCCATGAAGAAATATCGTCCTCATTAACAGCTTCAGCCTCCCCAGAAATTTGCCGGTAAACAATGCCATGTCTGTTACGGAATCGGTCAAGCCACCCAGTCGATCCACAAAAATCGGTAATGTTGAGATGAGAGGCTATTTCCTTGGCCTTTTCCATGATCACACCTCCGCTCAATGGGTAATTATTGCTGCGAGCTTTTTTTTTTTTTTTGTTGGAACCATTCCACTAACACTTTCTCCAAATCCTCGTGCTTTGCGTGTTTCAGTTTTTGTCGTTTGGTTCCACCGACGTTTTTCTCAATATCAACTCTACTTTTCAGCACCCTTCTCAATGTAGAAGGAGCAATGCCAAGTTCTTCGGCAATTTCTTTTTGTTTCTTATTTGCTTTACACCCTTCATCGTACTTTTTAAAATGTTTAATTTATCAGAAATTGATAAAGCTTTTCGCTTAATGCCACTGGGACCACTGGAAGCACTTGCCATTGTAAAACACTTCACAATTTCACAAAAACGTGATACAGCGGTTCGAACAAACAACTAAGCAATAATAAACCGTTCTATAGCTCGGCGAAAACTGAAGGGTGACTCATGTAGCATTAGCGCGGAGAAAGGGTTTCTTGGAAAACAAATGCGCGCTCCCTCACTTCGCAACCCCCATCCCTAGTAGAGTAGAGAAAATGCGACCTTGACTTTTTTTCTTATCAGTTCAAAGTTTGCGGTCTATCAGAGGGAAAAAGAGCGTATTATCCAACAAAACAGAGCGTATTATCCAACAAAGCAGAGCGTCTTACCGAGTAGATTTTATGTGCATTAGCATAGGAAAATTCAAGGGACCGACAAAAAAAAGCGTATTATGCGGGAAAGCGTATTAAACGAGAGCGTCTTAACGAAGTTTTACTGTATATATATGTGGGAGTCCGAATAAATCTTCGAATAAAAATCAGACTCTTCAGAAGGCGGGATTTTAGATTGGCGAGGTGGTTTGTCTAGGGGTAAGTATTTAAGGGTGAGTGATGAATTATTAATTTAATCTAAGTCATTTAAACACAAATACTTCAAAGTAAAAGAGAATTTATTTAAAGTGTTAAAGGGAAATATTTACAAAAGGGGATATTTACAAAGAGAAAGAAATGCAGGAATTAGGTTAATTAAAAGTTGAGTTATACCTTTAGAAGACGGGGAAATAAACCTTTTCTCATTCTTAGATGTTAGGACTGGTGGTTCCGCACTGGACGCGGATATGCGGTAAAGACGCGACGTGTTGAACTAGCAGTGGTTAGTTGGCCTCTGCCGAAAAATTATTCAAGCCGGAGCTACGAAAGCTCACTAGATGGCGCTGCTTCGGAATGCAGTAATAAATAAAATTGAAATTTATGATCCTCTGAAAAGGATGTGACTCAACCTTTTAACAAATGTTTCAAAGGGAAAATCCTACAGAATCACCCTCTCCTGACAGAGCTGGTCTCTCAGCTCTTACAAAATGTTGAGAGCTAAAGTACTTTAAATACAAACTATTTTTAGTTACAACTATAAATTTGATGATTATTGGAATATGAATGTAATAAAGACAAATAATAAGATTCTTAAAGATAATAAAATAAAATATTACAGATGAAAAGATATATACCTAATATTCACAATTCCGGACCTAAAATAAAGCATATAAAAACAAAATATTCTATGTTGTGATCTACAATTAACTAAACCATAAAAAAAATCCTTCACATCAATAGAAAGATAATGAATAATACGAAAATATAATAAATATTACAAGTGAATATAAAATGATTAATGGAAACGAGTGTTACCATAGAACATCTATTAATTTCTCAAGAGGGATATGAGAAAAATTTAAAATAATAACAAATAAAAAAATTCAATTAAGCATAAAAATGTTTCATCAAATCAGCTGAGGTGGTGGTTGAGTTCAGTCCATCGTGCTGACCAACCTTTTCCACTTCATACCTATCCTTGGAATTAACTTTTGTTACTTTGTAAGGGCCTAAGAACTTTGGTCTTAGTTTCAGTCCAGCTCCAAATTGGGTTCTTTGGATGGCTACTAAATCACCTTCTTTGTATAACGAAGCTTTCTTTCTTCTTCTGTTATACGTCTTTCTATTTTCAGACTGCAGGGTTTCGATGTTCTTTTTTGCATCGTTTCTTAAAAATTCGCGTTGTTCTAGTAATTCTTTCGCCATTTCTTCTAGAAGTAAGTCTTTGATTAGGATGTCTTCCTTGTTACGCATTTTGATTCCCACTAATAGTTCGAATGGTGTCCATTTTGTACTGCGACTTATAGTACTATTTAGTATTCTCTGTAATCTGTCGACGTATTTGTACCATTTCGTTGAGTCGTCTAATGATAGTTTGGTAAGAACTGGAATCAAAGTTCGATGAATTCGTTCAACTTGTCCGTTTCCTCGAGGAACACCTGTCGCTATTTGTAGATGTTGAATGTTCTCTTCATCACAGTAGTCTTTGAATAATTTTGAAGTGAACGCTGAACCTCTATCAGAGATAATTCTGATGGGATTACCAAAGGTCTTCTACTGTTGTTCTAGTTTTTCGAGAGCACTTTCAGCAGACACAGTTTTGACGGGATATAGCCAAGTAAATTTGGTAAATGCGTCTACTACGGTGAAAATGTGTTGGTAACTTTTGTTTGTGGAGGGTAAAGGACCAATGAAGTCAACATGGTACGTACTTAAAGGAATGCTTTCCTTAGAAATAGGATTCAAAAACCCTTCCTTTTTGCCAGTTTTCTTATTAGCTAAGATACATGGAACACAATTAATTATTACTTTTTTAACGACGTTGGATAAATTTGGGATAAAAATTCCTGTTTCACAAGACCTTCTGTTTTTCCTACTGAGAAATGACCATTTTCGTGAATCAATTTAATTAGCTCAGCTTGCATTGATTTAGGTGTTACAATTAATTCTCGACCATTTAAGTACTTATAGAGTATACCATTTCGCTCAAAAAATTCTTCTGATTCTTGCTTCTCTAGAAGTGATTTCAATGTCTGGATGTTGTCATCTTCCTCTTGTGCGTTTTTAAGCTTTGAAGTTAATGTATCATTGCATACCATCATTACCTGATATCGGCTAAGAGCATCGACGTGCTTCATACGACTTCCAGATCTGTGCTCTATTTCATAATCGAATTCTTCTAATTGAAGCGCCCATCTGGCTATGCGAGTAATTAGCTCCTTTTTTTGCATAGTCTTCTGAAATGCTGAACAGTCAGTTACTATTTTAAAGTGTTGTCCTAAAAGATAAACACGAAACTTCTTTAATGCGTTGATAATTGCTAGTACCTCTAATTCGTAGCTGTCATACTTTTCTTCTGCTGTATTTGTCTTTTTCGACATGAACGGGATGTAACTTTCCATCTCCGGCTTCTTGTAACAAAATTGCGCCGTACCCTTGTTTACAGGCGTCTGTATGCAGTTCTGTTTTTCTTCCATACTTGTAAAGGTGCAAGATTGGGCCTTCGGACATGATTTTCTTCAATTTTTCAAATGCTTCTTTTTGTTGAATCCCGAAAAAAACAAAGAGGTTTTCTTTTCTTGTTAAATCGCTAAGTGGTTTAGCTATCTTTGAATAATCCTTGATGTACTTGCGGAAATATCCAGTTAAACCAAGAAAACTTTGTACTTGTTTTATTGTTGTTGGTTCTGGAAATTTTCGGACAGCTAGTGTCTTCGTGGGAGATGGTTTAATAGTTCCGCTTTCTACAATGTGACCTAGAAATTCAATTTTCTTTTTTAAGAATTGGCACTTCTTGAACTTAATTTCTAATCCGTATTTCTTTGCGACTTCAAAAATAATTTTAAGTTTTTCGAGACCTTCCTGTTTGTTTTTCGCTGGAATGACGAGATCATCTAAAAAACTGATTACAATTCCTTTCCGAGTAAGATCTCTAAATATACTTGATACGTAGCGTTGGAAAACTCCTGGACTTGTGCTTAGTCCGAAAGGAACTTTATTGAATTCAAATTGTCCATCTGGGACGATAAAGGATGTATACTTTCTGCAATCTTCGTCAACATCGACGTGAAAGAAACCATTGCGTAAATCTAATGTAGAATATACCTTTGCTTCTTGCAAAGTGTCTAAAACATCTTCGATGATAGGTAACGGAAATTTATCTTTCACAAGCTTCTGATTCAGTTTTCTGTAGTCTCAATGCACATTCTCGAAGATCCATCTTTCTTTTTTACCATTACGATTGGACTTGCATATTCCGCAGAACTCGGACGTATAATGCCTTCGTTGAGCCATTCTTCTATCTGTTTGTTTACTTCTTGTCTTTCTGTGAAAGCTAGTCGACGAGGAGGTAGACAGACTGGTTCTTCGTCCTTTAAAATAATTCTCATTGTGACGTCAGTAGATGCTGTTTTTTCTGGCTTGTAGTCTTGAATTAACTTTTCAAGTTTCTTCTTGATTTGACGATTTTCAACATGACGTAGGTCTAGTTCTTCTTGAAGATTTTCAGCAGATATTTGCATAAGCTGTGCATGATTCTCATATTTGTTGAATTTAACTCCTTCTTTAGTAAAACTTATCGATGCTTGTTCCAAAAGATCTGATCCAATAACTGCTTCAAATTTTAATTTATCAGTCGGTACAACATGCCAAGTTAACGAGTAATTTTCATCATCTATTTTGAACTTATGTTCAAAGGAACCGATAGTTGTCACTTGTGCTTCACCAATACCTGTGAGAAGCATCTTGTTCTTTGATAATTTTGTTGGATCCATTATTCTTCTGCTTGAGTTTTCTCGAAGCAAACTTACGGTACTACTACTGTCTATGAGCGCCGTGATTTTCACCTTTCCAAAAATATCTCTTTAGTACGTAAACCTTCCTTAACGATGAGTGTGAAAATTTCTTTAGGAGGTTCATTGAATATCTGCGATTTTGAATAGTTCGTCTGAGCATATGCTTGGAAGCATTGTGATTTGAGTGTTTCTCGTAATTTTTGTTGTAATACTCTTTCTGCGCGCTGTCTTGATATCTTTTAACAGATTCGTACTTGGTAACAGGGGCTTCGTAATGTTTGTTGTAATTCGTTGACGCTGGAAACTTCTTATCTTTCCTGTTATACTCGAATTTTCCTGGTGCTTCATATCTGCGATTCTTTTCTGTGAATCTGAATTCTTGTTTCTTCACAAATGGACTGCTAGATTTTTGTTTCAGAGTCCTTTTAAAGTCTTCGAATTCTTCTAGTTTTTCTGCTAATTGAACAGGGGAGTTCATATTTGCCCATTCATCAAGATAATATTCTTTAAATTCAAAAAGAGTTTTTCGTTTGAGTTGATCTGTTATGTGTGATTAGATCTGATAACTTGTTGAAAGTATCTATCTTCAATCCATCTATCCATCCGTTGAAGTAAGTGTTTAACTCATGGTAAAAATCAATCCATGTTCTTTCAGGTGCTTTTTGGTGAGTGACAAATAGTTGTCGAAACTTTTCTGGAGTTAGTTTAAAGCGTTTCAGCAGTAAATCTTTAACGTTTTCGTAAGAGTTGGCTTTATCGTCAGGCTCTCTCGCTATGATGTGAGATACTTCCTTCGGTAACAAGCCTAACAGATGAGAAACCCAGTTTTCTTGATCAATATTCAATCTCTGCGCTTGACGTTCAAATAATTTTAGATAAAGACTGATGTCTTCTTTCAAATCAAAACGATGTATAAACTTTGAAATTTCTTTGACGAGAAATTTAGTATCACTTTCTTTGGATGTATCAGCGCCTAACTTGGATTGTGTTTGGATTCTTAACTTTTCCAACTCAAATTCATATTTGCGTTTTTGCTCATCTAACCTCAATTGTTCGAAGCGTAATTTTTCTTCTCGTTCTTCAATGCGTAATTTTTCTTTTTGCTCTTCAATGCGTAAATTTTCTTCTCTGGCTTTGCGATCCTCAACAGTCATTGAATGTATGTTTTTGGTCAGTTCTTCGTCATAATCTTCAGTACTAATAATTAGATCTTTGAGTGGGGCGATGGTCATAGATTTATCGAATTTTAAATTTAATTCCGTGGCTAAGACAAATAAATCTTCGCGTCGACCTTTGCCAAGATACGCCATTTTAAAATTTAAATTTAAGTGTAGATAGTAACCAAAGGAATAAACAAAATTGTTACGCGTTCAAACAAAAACAATGATGTTGCTATTGGCAATTCTCGTTTGCATTTACAAAAATTCTCAAGTTAAAATGATATTGCATCAAAATACACTAAATATACATTGAAATATTCAAATTCTATTCATTTAGAAATATTTTAAACCAGTAACGTATAAAGACAACAGTGCGAGATAAAATACGTAATGCTTAATTTAAAGTAGTCAAATCATTAATTTCAACTAAAAACAAAACCTTTTTTTTTTAAACCATTTGATATATCAGTTCTCATTTCGTTATAACAAATGCAAAAAGAATTTGAAAGAAAAAAATAAACTAATATAAATCTTGTTTAGAAACTGTGATTAAATTTATTGTGATATGAAAAAGTTAATCATTTAGAGTTCTTTGCTGAAAAAAGCACAATTAGAAGTTATTCAATTAAGAAAAATCTCATATATATTTTTTATTACACTAATAAATTAAAATCTTTTAGGATCTCATCAGCAAATTTTAAGGATAAACACATGTTTCAGCATAATAATTCTTTCAAAAATGAACTCAAAATACTTATATATTGAATGATATTATGCATCATTTAAAATAAGATTATACATGATCTTTCATCAATTCTAAAAAACATAGCATATTTCTTTCAAAATATATTTCTCGAATACTCGTAAAAAATAATTAATTACTAAACAGCTGCGGGAAAAAGAAATGTTACACTATATGAGTCATTAAAATTACGATTGCAACCAAATAGAAATGTTTAGGAATGGGAGAAACATTAATCTCTTAGTTCAAGGTCAATGACGCACTTTTCGTACACACATGAAATGCAATTTAATCCGTTATTAAATGAGATACAAATGTAAAACTTGAATATTACGTACGACTTTCTTAATATTTTAAAAGATATACTTGTAGAAAATTTTAATTGATATGATTTCTATGCACATAGAAAAATAGTATTTCAGAAAAACACACATGATATTTAAAATTATAAATTACTTCATGAAATCGACTACAACAATTTTTTCATAATCAAATTAACAGTGACTCACGTATTCTTTTCTGAAGATTCCCTTTTTTCCTGTTGCAAGGAAAACGAAATAAAAAACAGTACACACCTAAAACAGTTGACGACGTGTGATTAATTACTTGAAAACAAACTTCAAAGGCTCCAGGATGTGTTCACTGGACTTGTGAAACTCTTGTAGTTGTACACGGCAGAAAATAACATGGTTGATGACTTCGGGAGTCGTTTCGTTCTAAGCACCTAAATGTTAGTGTTATGAGAGGCAATCCGCATTTTCGATTCAGTCCGTTTGTTATTTTAGGCTTGCAGCCAAAAATGGGTTTTTTAAAGAAGAAGAGAGTTAGAAGGTTATCAACATATTATTTAGAGAAGATTTACGAAATCAAATCCCAGGCGATCCCCCAATTATTTCTGTGGGAGTCCGAATAAATCTTCGAATAAAAATCAGACTCTTCAGAAGGCGGGATTTTAGATTGGCGAGGTGGTTTGTCTAGGGGTAAGTATTTAAGGGTGAGTGATGAATTATTAATTTAATCTAAGTCATTTAAACACAAATACTTCAAAGTAAAAGAGAATTTATTTAAAGTTAAAGGGAAATATTTACAAAAGGGGATATTTACAAAGAGAAAGAAATGCAGGAATTAGGTTAATTAAAAGTTGAGTTATACCTTTAGAAGACGGGGAAATAAACCTTTTCTCATTCTTAGATGTTAGGACTGGTGGTGCCGCGCTGAACGCGGAAATGCGGTAAAGACGCGACGTGTTGAACTAGCAGTGGTTAGTTGGCCTCTGCCGAAAAATTATTCAAGCCAGAGCTACGAAAGCTCACTAGATGGCGCTGCTTCGGAATGCAGTAATAAATAAAATTGAGATTTATGGTCCTCTGAAAAGGATATGACTCAACCTTTTAACAAATGTTTCAAAGGGAAAATCCTACATATATATATATATATATATATATATATATATATATATATATATATATATATATATATATATTTATATGTAATGACAATTATATAGTATAATTTTTTAAAAATATTTATATATAACTCATTTAAATAGATTATACTTATATAATGTATATGTTTAAATGGAACGTACTATCGCAACAAGGCAAACGTTCAAGATATCACGCAAAGTTCGCAACCCTGATAAACGGGAATAAAAAAAAGTTATTACTTCAAAAATTATTCATATTCGGAATCAAATAAATAAAATGTTTCCTTGTTAATACAGATATTCTAATTTGCAACAATCAAATAATTTCTATGATTCAATAAACAAAGTCTGAAAAGAATTCATTTGCATGTCAAATACTAGAAATCAAAGGAAGAGAGAACAGCTGTTTTCTCGCGAGGATACTGATTCATTTCATTATGAATCTATCCGATCATATCAAGGGTATGCTTTGTATTATTGGCATGAAATAAAAGGAAAGGTTATACAATGGGGAGACTTTATTTCTTATAATCTGAGTTTATTTGCAGGTTTATTTTTAGGAATAAAATCATGAGTCAAACTTTCGCTGAAATGAATATTTATATTAAAGAATTTCCGTACACACAGAAAAATAAATACAACATCTTTATTTAAGGTTTCGGTTTCTTTTTCTACTTAAATACAACACATTCCTTACTTATGCAGATTAAATATTGTACTTTATCATACAAATGTGTTAAATACCACATTCATTCATAAATACACAAATATTCACAAATCTTGTAATGGGGCTTTCACAAAAGTGAATTAATTATGACCATTTTTCTGGAGAAAATATTTTTGGAACAATGATTCTTGTGTGTGTGTGCTTATTTTAGGTCTCTCTCACACACACACATACTGTGCGTATTTTGGTACAGTTATTGGATTATTGTGTTGTTGCTGTTGTTTCTCATCCCCGAGATCAGCAGAGCCAGATCAGGTCCATGAGTCCATTCACCCTGAAGAAGTCCAAAACCAATAGAGAATCTTAAACCAAGTCCTGCCTGGTAAGCCCCAAACAAGATAAAATGCGGCCAGGAGAGGACTGAGCAGAAGAACACTTAGGGCAAACATTTCCGCACAGAAAAATAAATACATTATCTTTATTTGAGGTTTCAGTTTCTTTTTCTACTTAAATACAACAAATTCCTTACTTATATAGATTAAATATTGTAATTTATCATACAAATGTTAAATACCATATTCATTCATAAATACACAAATATTCACAAATCTTGTAATGGGGCTTTCACAAAAGCGAATTAATTATGACCATTTTTCTGGAGAAAATATTTTTGGAACAATGATTCTTGTGTGTGTGTGTGTGTGCTTATTTTAGGATTTTTTTATTGGATTATAAAAGCAGCTGGCATATAGCAAATGTAAATCTCTGGGACAGCGATATCAATAGAAAACAAATGACGTAAGAAGTTATCGTATCTAAAGAAAATTACTACAAAAAAAAATCCCAGTACCTGTTTAATGTAATATGGTTAAGTATGAAGATATCAGCACATTTAGGTTATGGTAAATTAGTTTGAGTCAAACGAATGGATGACTCAACTTGAAGGTTCTGCAGACACTGGAAATGCACAAGTCAAATATGTAACTGGTGCACTGTACTGTGAATGCGTTGATTCCGATAAACCCATTGTTACAAAAAACTGTTCTCATGGACAACAGTATGCGAAATAAAGGCATTTAACAGTGTGCGCTATTGTACAAATAAGTGTTAGCACCAAACCTATTCAGAATAATCTCCTCCCCAGGTGGTTCAGAAAGCCACAGCCGACGAATGTATCTCTGCTAAACAAGCATCAGATGATTCAAATATAGTGTGTACTATCATTTAAGGTATCCGACTAAGTTCGGAACGGCGATTTTAAAAAAGCGCATAAATGGATAATTTTCAAGATATTTAGTGTCACTTAGATTAGACTACATGTATAAAATTGTTTTAAGGACATTTTGACAAAAAAAAAGTATTTAAATACAATATTTAGGAAAAAAAATTAACTTAGAATAATCTTTTTTTTCAAAATGTTCTCCTTTTGTGAAAAATGCTTCTATATTGTAATAATATTTTACCAGTATACAGCTCAGACCTCTGTACAGACGCTCAACAAGGAGTTTTGAAAAATTCTCATTATTTTCAGAGTTACAACCAATTGAAATAATTATCGGCGTTTTTTTTTCCTGAAATTGCTCCCCTCTATTGTCGTAAAATTAGAATAAATCCACTTCTAAGTTATATTTTCAAAAATTCTAGTTGAGCCTCTGTAGAGAGGTCTGAGCTATAGGCAGGCAAAATATTATTATAATAGAATTATTTTTCACAAAAGGAGAACGTTTTGAAAAAAAATTCCTCTAAGTTAGTTTTTTGCCAAAATACTGTATTTAAATAATTTTTTGTCGAAATGTCCTTAAAACAATTGTATACATGTATTCTAATCTAAGTAACCCTAAATATCATGAAAATTATCCATTTATGTGCTTTTGCAAAATCACGGTTTCCGAACGTAGTCGGATACCTTAAAAGATTAATTCTTTTTTTTAGGAAGATGCTTTTTAATGTTTTGGAAAGATATTCTCGTCTGGAGATTGTTTAAGTGGATTGAAACAGTACTTCTGTTACATAAGACATTATACTTCACAGATCAACATTATCGCAACATCCCTGAAGATATAAAGTGTGCTCCTGTTTCTATGTCTTCAGTATATTATTTTTAATGTGACTTATCTTTCAAAAAACTCATTTTACTTAAGGGGACTTGGCACCTTTCAAAAACCTAAAATCGATGAAAATATCGATTTTTCAATTTTTAGTTTAAAATGTAGTTTGATACCTTTGGTACAATTGAGGGAAGTTTTGAAACGATCCGATTATTTTAAACGCAGTAAAATGCATTTTAAATATTTTGACAGCTCTGTCAGCAGTTTAAATGCCACGCCCACCTCAATGTTTACATTTTTTTACTTGAGAATAAATCCATTATTTTACATTAAAAACTACAGAGAAGCAGAGGAATCCGTTAAGCTGTGACTGTAACTATCAGCAAAGTTGTTTATTTACATTAGCTTTGCCATTTTCGCTTGCTGTGTGATTTTTAGTTTCATTAGTTTTTAACTTCATAGAAACCTAAAACAGCATTTTTTAATGCTACTTCAATCATAATTTTTAATGCTACTTCAATCATACATTCATTCATTTTATTAGTTGATATCGCAATTATGCCTCTTAGAAAACGTTCAGTACGTGCTTTGCAAATGAATGAAAAGCGATGGTGTAAAGCGAAAGTTGATTGTGAAGTGAACAAAAATTCAGTTTTTTCAAATGTACGCCTGGAAAAATTGAACACTGTGGTAAAAAAGGATACCTCTGCTATTGGAAATTATATATTGGTGGACTTTAACCAAGTTAACAATCTTCTTCGAAGTGCAAAGTGCCAATATTGTGAAAAACAAACTTTGAAACTGGAGCTTGGAGCCAAGTTGGGATTTTCATACAATTTAAAACTATTGTGTAGCAATTGTGATGAAAACAAAACTGTTGTAAACACATCTCTAAAGTCTGTTCAGACCAGCCATGATGTGAATTTGAGAATAACTCAAGCTTTTTCACATATTGGGAAAGGTTATTCAGCTATAGAAAAATTTTGTATGGTGATGAATATAGATCCTTTTTCATCAACTACATATGGGAAGTGTGCGAGACGGCTGGATAATGCATATACTCTGGCATCTGAAAACATATTTGCGGAAATCCACCGAGAAATTAAAAATGTGTACGAGAATGGAGCTGAAATCACAGACTTAAGTGTTAGTTTTGATGGAACGTGGCTAACTCGTGGTCACACCTCACTTATCGGTGTAGGATGTGTTATAGATATGCTCACCGGATATGTTGTTGACTTTGAAGTGATGAGTAAGGTGTGTCGTCATTGCTCTGTGGCAAAAAATAAGCTAGGCCAGTCAAGTGCTGAATTCAGCATATGGTATGAAGGACATAAAAGCGAATGTGATATAAATCACTTGGGCTCATCTACATCAATGGAAATGGAAGCTGCATTAACCTTGTGGAAAAGATCCACATCACTTGGATTCCGTTATATCACAGTATTATCCGATGGTGATTGTAAAACGTTTAACTATGTGTATGGACCTGACATTGTGATAAAAAGGAAGAATGTATTAATCATGTTAGTAAGCGGTTAGGAACAGCTTTGAGATCTACTGTAAAAGACTGTCGTGCTCAAGGTATTTCTTTAGGTGGTAAAGCTCATGGTAGTTTGAAAGAAGCCACGATTAAAAAATTAACTACTTACTACCAAAAGGCTATTTTGAGAAACAAAGGGGATGTGAATGCTATGAAAACAGCAATATATGCTACATTGTTGCATAGCATTTCTACAGATGCTAAACCTCAATATTCGAAGTGTCCTGCAGGAGAAAACTCATGGTGTTTCTACCAATCTGCGATTGCTAATGGGGAAAAACCTAACAATCATAAATTAAATGTAGGAACACCAATAAATGAAAAGTTTCTTCCAAAAATTCTACCGATTTATCAAAGACTTGCATCTAATGAATTGTTAGAAAGATGCATTCGATGTGGAACACAAAATGCAAACGAAAGTTTGCATAGCATGATTTGGGCAAAGTGTCCGAAAGAAATTTTCGTAAACAAAAGACGTGTTAAGCGGGCAGTAACAGAAGCTGTCTGCGAATACAATAAGGGTACAGTACGCACCATTGTAGAAACACAGAAAGCATTAGGTGTAACTACTGGAAGTTCAACGAAACAACTTGCTACTATCTTAGATTGTCGAAAACAAAAAATTTAGAAAACGTCGTCAAAACGCCAGTAATAAGCTGGCTCTTAAACTTATTAAAAAGCAATACATAAAAAAGAGTTATTAGCTAGGAGGAGAGAAGGAATGACTTATGGCGCAGGCCAATTTTAAAACAAACCTGTTTTGAAAAATAATACATTTTAGCATAAATTTGTTTTACTTTATTTTATTTTAGATATTGATTTAAGTAGCAAATTATTTTTATAAAAGCTTTTAAATTTTCTATTGTACATTTCATGTATTTTTATTACATTTATTTCATGTATTTCATTTATTTTTTAATATATTTCATAGATGTTTCTTGTAAAAATAAGTCACAATGATATTTCCTATTTTTCGTAATTTTGGGCTCACAGACAGGCACTTTAAAAAAGCTTATATTTTTGTTTAATATTTTGAAATTGAATTGTATTATGTTTTATTTTAAAGGTATATATTTATACAACATATTGAAAAATTATTACAAAATTTAGACATTGCTTTGATATATATTTGCTGATTGGTATTCTTAAAAATGCATTTTCTCAGTTCGAGTTTTTTCATGAAATCATGGTCTTTAAAAGTACAAAACTTCTACAGATATTTATCAAACAACTTGAATTTTGGTGTGTATCTTTATTACAATGTGCTTAATTAAATTAGGGATCCATTTTTCAATATTTTGAATAAAAAAAATTTTATAAAAGAAAATGTAGCAGAAGTCATGTTTTTTTAGCTTTTTTCCATTAATGTTTACATTTTATTTTTTTTTCCAAAACTAATTTGTTTGTTGCAAAATCGATCCCTAAAGTTATTACTCATAGTCTAATAAATCCAAAAAAAAATTTTGGTGTCAAAATAATGATAATTGTAAAAGAAGAAGAATTTTGAAAATCGGTAAAAAATTTTTAAAAACTTTAAATTTTAAATTTTTTTTTAAATTTAGGAATTTTTTTCATGGTGAAATTTCTTAGTTTAGTAGTAACTGTTAATAATATACAAAAAAAATATTTTAAAACCCTTAAATAAAAAAAAATTGAAAAAGGTGCCGAGTCCCCTTAATTTATCAAAATTTTTATAGAAGAATGATCCGAAATATACTTGTTATAACTTAACTTTCTAAGGGCCCATGAATAAGTATAAATATTTCAAGCCGTACGACTTTGGCCTTTATATGGATTACATTCAAATATATTTCTTATTACGAGGATCTTTCTACGCTCATGCCCAAAATTAAGGTCATAAACATGTTTAGCGTCATAAAGAAATACCTCCAGAAATGCTAGTACAGTTTGTATTTTATATATTTTGAAGAACGGTAGTACAATATCAACAGTGAAGGAAAAGATGTAGTTTAACGTTAGTTTTTGTAGAATTATTGAATTGAGACCGTTTAATCATATGAGATTTGTTCCTGCAGTTTTGTCAATATTGCATTTAAACAAACAAGTTAGCCTGTTAGCAGTAATGATGACTTCTAGTAATCGTTTAGAAGATTTCTTAAGATGGGGTCGTTGGCAGGTTTGAAGCTGGACAGCCTCAAGTGGAGGTGGTTCAATGATTACAAGTCACTCAAAAGTAGTCTCTCGGCTAAGGAATCAATTCCAAGTAAGTGGTACGGTCAGCAGGAAGGTCACCACACAGCATCAACATCAGCAAAGAATTGCTGCTTGGCCTTAAGCGCACTATGGCATAGGTAGACAATGACTCTTCAGATTGCTCGTGCTCTTTCTGTTGTGTCTGGAAGAAGAATTTACAGGCAAACGCTCTACATCTGTCTTGCAAAAACTGTCATTTAAGTCCGGCGTCCAGGCTTGTGTGTTCCTTTGATTACATCCAACAGAAAAGACAGGGTGTTGTGGAACTGAAAACATCAGTCGGGGACACCAAAAGAATGGAGGCGGGTTCTTTGAAGTTATTAGTCGAAATTCCCCACACAAAGTGGTTTTCGTCGAGTTTTCATCTAAAGAGAAAGTGGAGCTCGCTTTCATTCCTCCTACATAACAACAATCGACAGATGTCGTGCAAACGTAGTTCTTATGTGTGGAGGCAAAATGCTGGGTACGTTTCCATGCGTATGCTGGCAACTCACAGCGCTATATGGATGAGATCCTGGAAGCCTATATGAGGTTTTCAGAGTGCTATCGGCCCGTACTAAAGTCTTATGGATGAAATAGCGAGGCCACACAAAACTCGCATTGTTGATGAATTTTGTTAGGGATGGGATATTCACTATATGGATTGGACCTCGAAGTCTCTGAATCTAAATCCTAATAAACATATTTGGGATGGTTTAGAAAAGCCATTTTTCAGCGTAGTCCTCCCTCCCAGGATTCCTAGTAGTCAAAAGTCGTGCTTTTAGAAGAATGTTCTTTGTTACCATAAATATTTATTGACGCCCTCATAAACAATATGAAAGCTCGTTATGAAGCTTGTATATGGGAGAACGGTGATCACACTTCAAATAAGACAGAATTTTAACGAGTTAAATGCCTTACCTCTGATTCAGGATTTCATACTTTTTAACATTTCATGTATCTTCATTCAAAATTAAAATATTTTCCATATGGTTATGTTTCTATGTTCTTTTTTACTCCGTAATACGTCTTTGTGCCAAATTTCATGGTAATACAGTGAATAGTTCTTCACTTTTCATAGAGTATGCGTTTGTGACCTTAATTTTCGACATGAGTTTAGTTAGGCTTATCTTTCGGGTATTGCAAATTGAATAACATTTGAATGCGTGTCTGTGGCATCAAGTTTCTAATTTTTCTGGAAAATCACTAACTTGAGAAATAAATGCTTTATTTTCTATACTTCCCTGACACTTCATCATCTTTTTTTTTATAATGTGACTGCATTTTGTTCTCAAATAACTTTTTCCTAACGACGTATGAATTTTTGAATTAATGCAAGATTTAATCACTTATAAAGGATTTGATTCATACAAGGTATTTTAAAAAAATATCCGACTTTTTGACATAAATATATCTCGGAAAATTTGTGGGATTAGGATCCTATAATCACACACACAAATTCAAAGTAGGCCCCTTGCTCCTTCACACACATTCCAGCATTTCTTCCACTGCCAAAAACACTTCTGGAAGGATTCTTTTGGAACAGTGTTCAATTCCACCGTCGCGTTCTGCCGTCTCTAAAAAATGATATCCTTCCAAGAGCATTTTCATTTTCGGGAACAGCTAAAGTCACAAGAAGTCAGCTTCAGAGTTGATAGCATCCAGTAGGTCATGTACAAACGCTAAACGGAGCTTTCTGTTCCACCAACAGAAGTCTGGGGGAAAATTCGCAGCCACTCCTCATATGATCACACGAAATTACATAATCAGATCCCGTACTAACCTCAATTTATTCATCATTATCTCGTACAGTTAAACGACAATCTTACATTATCGAATGCTCCACCTTTACAACAACAGCTACATTTCGAGTGGTTTATAACCTCCCAGAACGCTGGTCACTCTTTAACAAAGTGTAGCCACTTTTGAATCTGTTAAATCTTCTTAATTTGTGAGACCCCAAATAGCATTGTCTTGAAACACTTGCTAAAACCTACGAATCGTTTCGCTTAGAAATTGGACAAGCTTTTGACGAAAACCTTGATGCAGTACATCTGCTCCAGACATTCAGTCATCTTTAGAGAAATAAAAATCAGACAAACACGTATAACAGCTAGGGTTACCAGATGTCCGGCTTTCGACCGGACAGTCCAGTTTTCTTCATGTTAGTCCGGTCAAGAGAACTGGGTAAACCAGACAAAAGAATATCCGGTTTTAAATACATTTTGCGTAATATCGGGTGCTTTGGGCAGACAACCAACACAACGAGTAGGATTGTAGGTACCTAGGTGTATATCTACAAGGTTTGGACACGAGTGTGCATGTGGATAGGATTGTGCAGCCAGAGCCACCTTCGGTTCGGATTCGATTCGGACTCTCGACTCTCGACCTTCCTCTTCCGCTCTTCCCCTCCAAGCTCTGACGGGGGAGGGGGAAGGGGTTGGTAGCGGGGAATCGCTGTCAGTCCATAATTTGGCTATATTTGATTCCTATTATTTGTGTCGCGGTTGTGTATGTATGTGTGTGCCAAAATGGAAGACAAGGAAGCATCTAACAGCAAGGGATCTCCAACTAAGAAAGCAAGAAGAGTTTGTCATTATAATGTTGATTGGGAATCGCGTTTTGTTTGGTTAAATAAATGCGATGAAGACAACACAAAAGGCTATTGCAAATTGTGCAAAAATTCGTTCACTGTAGCTTATGACGGCTTAAAAGCAGTTACCCACCACGCTGAGGCAAAGAAGCACAAAGAGTGTGAAAGTGCTGCAGCCATGTCTCACCGAATAAAGTCTTTCTTTACACCAAAAGGCAGCGCCCAAAGTGAAAAAGTTGGTATTGCCGAACTAACTGAGGTTTATCATAGTATCAAGCACCACATTTCTTATGTTGCTCAAGATTGATCCTTGAAAGTATTAAAACAAGTGATAAACGATTCAGATATCGTAAAGCAAATGACAGGAGGAAGCACTAAATGTACAGTTTTGGTAAACCAAGTTTTGTTTCCGTATTCAGTGGAACTTGTGGAGGAAGATTTAAAGAATGATGTTCCCTTTTCGGTAGCGACTGATGCATCAAATAAAGGTAATAGAAAAAATTTTCCAGTTGCTATTCAATATTTCTCACCAAAAAGCGGCATCTGCCATAAAATATTGGATTTTTACGAAGACTCATTTGAAGATTCAACATCTATTAAGGAACGTTTATGTGAAGTCATGGATAAATCATGACTCCCATGAAGCAGAGTAACAGCATATGGAGCGGACAACGCGTCTGTTAATTTTGGAGTCAATAATTCCGTTTTTCAAAAATTGAAGTCTGAAGAAAACAACGACATAATTCCTGCTCACTGTAATGACCACATATTTCATAACTGAGCTAAAAATGCATTAAAAGTAATGCCTGTTGATGTCGAAAATATAGTGATGAAAGTATTTGCAGAGTTCTCTTGTTCCTCTAAGAAACGAGAAGATTTGAAGGAGTGCTTTGATTTTTTCGAAAGCGAATACAGATAAGTCATTCGTCACGTTCCTACAAGGTGGCTTAGTTTATTTAAAGCTCTTGATAGGATGATTTCATCATGGGGGCCATTGAAAAGGTACTTCATAGAACGAGGTTCTGATAATTTCCCTACGGCTCTCTGGGCTATTTTATCAGACCAAGAAAACGAAATTTCAGGTGAAGCTAATCCTACTTATAATGAACTATATTTGTATTTCACTCATAACTTTATGGCTTCTTTTCAAGAAATTATTCTGTTGGTAGAGAAACATACCACAGCAGCATTTAATCTACCTAACATAATGGTGAAATTTCACGACACAATTTCAAAGAAAATAAATGACAAATATTTCGGAATTAAAGTCCATGTGGCATTAAAAAAGGCCATCTTCCAGACCATGAAGTTGAAAAATTTACTAAAAACGCTACAAATACGTACCACCGACCTCTAGCTTACATAGAGAAGGGGTATACATTTGAAAACCAAAATTATAAAACGTTCAGTTGTTTGAATCTCGTATGCGGAAGATTGCCCACGCTGGATCAACTGCTCGAACTATGGTCAATATCTCCATGGAAGCAGCAAACTCCCCCTGAACAGATTTACGATGAACTGGCTGCACTTCAGATTGTTTTTCCTTCACTCAAACTCGAAGGTAACTCAATTGAAATGTGGTGCAAATTTTTCCAAAAAGAAGAAGCACCGAATCTGCTGAAAATTGTGCAGTTTGTATGCAGTGTTCCTGTATCCAACGCTTTTGTGGAACGTATCTTCAGCGTCATGGGAAACGTATAGACTGACGAGAGAAATCGTCTCGCTGTAAATACAGTAAAAAGTGAATTGTGCATTTTTTTCAATATAAGCTCTAGTTGCACCGAATTCAAAGATGCCATTTCGACCAATAAACCTTTGTTAAAAGCAGTGTCATCAAATGCCAAATATACAAAGAAGTAGATTGTAAGCTTCTTTGTCATTTTCAGCAATATTTATGACATAATAAAAAAATTGAAAAGTTGTCCGTTTTTTTTCTCGAACACATCTGGCAACCCTTAGAACAGCACCTCATTCGATGATCTGCAAAAAACGACTGGTACACTAGAACGAAGAGAAAAAAAGCAAGCATGTGTACATTAGGCTGTCACCTCCCAATGCGTCATAGAAACTCTACTGTTCATGGGAAAATTCAAGGTCGAATGCTTTTTGAACAGACCTTGTACATTCAAATACGAATTATACAGCCAAAATCTAAAAAGGAAATATTGATGGTACTCGAGATTACTTATATAATAAACTTATATTATCCTTCTTTATTCTCTATCTTTTTAACCGTTCTTAAGATTGGTCGCTTCATGTCGATGTCTAGTACAATTCAACACGAATTTATGAAGGTTATACATGTATCTATATTGCGTATATTATGACTAAGAAAAATATCCATAGAAGAAGGATTCACTCTGAAAAAGAGTTCATTGTGTTCTTTTTCTTAATAGGTAAAAAATCTATTAAAAAGTTATAAGTCTTTGTCTAATACATAAAAGAATTTGTTTTCCAATCACAGCTTGTGTAAATCTACTCATTTTATGCTGTTTAAGTTTGTTCGTTTTTAATCAAGAACCTTTTATATGGTAAAGCATAGTGAAAATCTAGCTCAATTTTGTTCTACTTTACCGTGGTCTTTATGTTAACGACGAAACGTAAATGAAGCTAGAAAGAATCACTGATTAATCCCATAAAATCCCAAATGAAAGTTCACTCATCGTTGGAAAATAATACTAAACCTAAAAGAATTCCCGAGAGAAACACTGCGACTGTATTAAACTCATTCTCGAAATGAAAATAAACTTATTTTGTTCCAGCGCATCGTGGAAGAATTCTTAATTTCCATAAAACTTCCACAGAAGCGGAAATTTAACGGCTTGATTCGACTTCTGAAACTAATATAGTTCGCCTCTAGTGGCCTTGTTAGGAGGAAAGAAGTAGTACAAACATTGCTTCGAAATCTTTTAGTAGTCTGTTATTTGATATTTTATGAGAACAGTATGCATTGAATATATATATATATATATATATATATATATATATATATATATATATATATATATATATATATATATATATATATAAGAAAACACCGTTTTCTTTTCATTAAACACAGTGTTCGAAAAGTTTCTAAAAATCAATTACTGGTGTTGACACTTAAAAATTTTGGAATACGATTGGTGAGCCTTAAAAATTTGTGAAAGCAGAAAAAAGTATTTGAGTATGTTATTCGTTAATAGAAGATAATTAGATGAATGATTAATATTAAATATCTCACATTGGTAAAAATTGATTGTAATTCTGTTTAATGCTAATAATTGCTTCCAGTAATTTTTATACCTAAACTCTATAATATATAATTTATAGCATATATATAATATATTATATATAATACATAATTATAATATATAATATAGTATATATAATATATAATTATAATATATAATATAGTATATATAATATATAATTATAATATATAATATAGTATATTTTTTTTGTTATGAGTGCAAGCAAAAATGGCTTACTTGGGTACTCTAGAGCAGTGCTCCTGAACATTTCATCACCGCGGACCGGTCAACGTTTGATAATTTTACCGCGGCCCGTTGAGGGCGTGACATTTTGATTGTTTATATTTTAGATTGTTTTCATTTAACAGTTTTAATTTAGTTAAATTTAAATATACCTTCAGAATAAAATATAGTTACACCAAAAATGAATAAACGTGATTTAACGTGGAATATAAAGTGATTTCTGTGAAAAGTTGCTCAAATCCGTGAGAAATGTACCACTTTAAATAAAATGGTAATAGTTTAATGTTCTTTAGGTGGCCGGTACCATTTGATCCGCGGACCGGTACCGGTCCGCGGAACACTGCTCTAGAGGATGTTTTTAAATCTTAACAATTCTGATAAAATATATTAAAATGGTTGTTTGGATTTATAAAAAAAGCAAGTATATTAGAAACATAGTGTAGTAAAAAAAATTGTAACTTTTTTTGTGAGATCAAGGTAGATTAACACTAGATTTCTGATTTAATAGATGAAAAGTTTTAAATTTAGAAACTTCATAATACTGAAGCCTATGTTCTAAAATAATGGCACTTTAATGTATAAAAGTGAATCTTTGAAGATTTTCTCAGAGTTATTAAAAAAATATTTGACGGGTATTTGTTTCAGTCAGTAAAAATATTAGAAATTTCAGCTATAATAATGCTTTGTTTTAGCCAATGAATGTGAATTTAGCAGAATGTTAACACATATAACGTAGTTAAGCATAAACAAAATAAATATACATGAAATAAAATAAGAAATTATTTACTTATAGAACTTTTAATAAGTAAAAAATTTATTTTTATAGTAATATGTAAAGTTCCTCGTTTTTTCAAGTCTAGTTGAGAATTGACGAAGTCATTCCCAGAATATTTGTATGCGTTATGGCTACGCATTGTATCACATATTTCTAACCATATGGCAACTGTTCCATGCTGCCAAACAATTTAACAGTTTATTTGAACAATTTTTACAAAAAATTCTGTAGAGGTATCTTCATATAAGTAGATAAACCAGCCTAAAGATTTCGCGAACACGCTCATAGTTCAAGAATCACTACAACAAGCTTTTTTTTTACTACGAGTTTTGTTAATACTCCTTTTTCTCATATGAACTCTACATTATGTTATATGTACAAAAAGTACCTAATCATATAAGTTAAGCAAATGAAACTTGAAGTGCAAAAATGCTTGAAGCTACCTTTTTTGCAGTTGGTTAAGATTGTAAGGATTATAAATCGTGCTGCTGCGTTGGTTTCTAATTTGCTGTTTTTCTTCCTTTATTTCCATTTTAAGAAGCTAATTTCATTTCCGTGATTATATCAATTTTATTAATACATTTTCAACTTAAAAACTTTTATGCTACCCGATTTAACCCATTCACTGCCAAGAGAATTTAGATCGGCTTGCCCTAGTTGTTACTGATTTATTTTAAAGAAAGCGCGAATTATTACAAAATCTAATAATATTGAGTAACTGATATGATATTGTAATAACATGTACAGTAATTTTTATTGAAAAGAAAACACTACGAGATACCTCGTAGCTAGCGTCAGTGAGTGCTGAGTAAGTCCTGTGCTAATTAAGTCCTGTGCTGAGTGCCACGTACAAGATATCTCGTAATGATTTTTTTTTCTAAAAAACTCTTAATAGACAAAGATTTCCTTTTCATTTTGTTTTATCTTACAAGCTCGTCGCAAATTTCATCTGGTGACAGTCAGATATGTAATATTATGTGAGATTTTCATACAGAGGTTTCATTGGTCCTCACTGGGAAAAACCTATATGGTGATGGTAGTGTGACGTCTTTGATTATTGTAAATCCCCATCCTTCGATTCACGATAAGGTTTATGACTTCCACCAGGTGTTAAATGACAAGTGCGACGTCTTCCATTGTTGTGAACCCACACCACTCGATTCACACTGAGTTTTATAGCTTCAACTAAAGGGTGTTTTTTTAGAGGTATAGAACTTTAAATTGCAATAAAACAACGATGTATTATTCGATTGACATGAATGTTTTTTTATTCGAAAGATAATCTTGTGGCATTACATTTTAAATATGATCAAGCAAGGCGTAGATTCGTCGAATGGGCCCAAAACGAGATTGCCGTTGTTCCCGATTTTCATAAGCGAATTTTGTTTAGCGATGAAGCGCACTTCTGGTTGAATGGCTACGTCAACAAACAAAACTACCGCATTTGGAGTGAAGGTAATCCACAAGTGTATGTCGAAACACCGTTACATCCAGAAAAACTGACTGCTTGGTGCGCTTTATGGGCTGGTGGAATCATTGGTCCGTACTTCTTCAAAAACGATGAAGGCCACAACGTTACAGTCAATGGTGATCAGTATAGAGCCATGATTACTAACTTTTTCATACCTGAATTGAACAATCATGATGTCTAGGAGCTGTGGTTCCAACAAGACGGCGCAACATGTTACACAGCTCGTGCCCAAATCGATTTATTGAAAGACACGTTTGGTGACCGCCTAATTTCACGTTTTGGACCTGTGAATTGGCCTCCAAGATCTTGTGATTTAACACCGCTAGACTATTTTCTGTGGGGCTATGTAAAGTCATTGGCCTATGCCGATAAGCCACAAACGCTTGACCATTTGGAAGACAACATTCGCCGTGTTATTGCCAATATACGGCCACAAATGTTGGAAAAAGTCATCGAAAATTGGACGTCCAGATTGGACTACATCCGAGCCAGCCGTGGCAGTCATATGCCAGAAATCATATTTAAAATATAATGCCACAAGATTATCTTTCGAATAAAACAAAATTCATGTCAATCGAATAATACATCGTTGTTTTATTGCAATTTAAATTTCTATACCTCTAAAAAAACACCCTATAGATGTTATGTGGCAAGTTCACGTGGTCATGGGGCCATTGTTAATTGTTTGACTTTGGGGGAGCGCCGACACACAGACTGGCAGGCCATAATAATAAAGGAGAGCCGGAATCCTATGGACAATAGGCGAAGCCTGTCTAGAAAGAATCCTGGCACCTTGGCCGGTGTCGAGAGAATGGGATAATAGAACACAGGTGGTGTGATGGACAAGTGTGTCCAGATGTTGGACAAGAATTATGGTGCCTTGGACCAGACGGCCCAGGTGTGTATTTGTGTGTTACGCACAAATAAGACTAGGGATGCCGAGAGAGACTTTTGTGGCCTGCCGATTAGAAGGGACGAGGGGCGTGTTGTGGAAACACCCCTGGTGTTTAAAAGGGTTTTTTTCAGGAAACGAGGAAAAATAGTCCTACCCGGGATCGAGAGAACTTGAGAGGAGAGCCCTGGATGGAGAGAACTTGAGGAGAATCCTAAAGAAAGGAGGACCTTTTAGATTGGAATGGAAAGGAAGGAAAGACAATGAACGCCGGTGGCGTTGGAGAATTAGAATGATATAGACTGACTGCACCGGCTTGGCATGTAAACTGTAATTTATTGCTTCAATAACAATTTGTTGAGCAAATAAACAAACCTTTTATTTTCAAATTTGGCTGTGACAATTTATTGATGGTTAGCTACTCATGACATTACAGTAATTATAAGAAGTTATAAAGTAATAAAAATGGAATGATAAGTGATAATTAGTAGACCTCAGGAAAACCAAATGTTGGTACGAGAAAATCGCTCTACACATGCTCAAAATCACCTATAATCGTTTTCAAAATAACATACAAATTCTATAACCAAAGAAATCGAGGGGAAAATATAACGATGTGTCAATTTAGGGTATCAGTTATTATGCATCTATTTGAGGGCGATGCAGGCGAATACAGCTACTATAATACAAATACAATTGTGATTTCCATTACTTAGAACATCTTCCTCCCACACAAAAAGGATACCTACAAAGCCAAGTCGAATGTGTACGAAGCAAAAAAGAAAACAAAACTAAGAAGACTAGGTATTTTTGTCCAGTGTGTCCCAACAACTCAGTATTTTGCGTTGATTCTTGCTCTTAAGTTAGTCACACACATCAAAAACAATAAAAATATTTTTTTTAATTTTTAGAATATATTCATATATATTTATAATTATTATGTTATAATCTAATCGTCTAAGTTATAATTTTAATAATAAAACTTGCTAATTAATATGTTTTTTTTTTTGGATTATATCAATTTTACATTCATCCTTTCTTATAATTCCTAACTCAAATGGAGATATATAATCAATATGAAACTGCAGTACACATTGCAAGATATCTCGTAGCTGTCAGTTTTGATATACACGCTTACTAAGATATATATATATATATATGTGTGGACACAACAAGGGGTCCAAGACATTTGTCTTTCTTCAGATTTATTTAAACTTAACAAAAATTAATTAAAAAAAAGGTAGCTATTCTACAATTAGATTTCCATGATGTGACGACGGGAACGCCTGCTCGCGCACCTCCAGCTCTTTCTCCGTTTTTTCTCAATCGTCAAAGTTTTTGTTTCACATTGGATCAGCTGCGCCTGCGCGCGAAGACTGCGTACTTTGTTTCGTTGAGAGATTCAATTGGATGACGACTCCACAACCGATTCCACAACGGCCAACCTGACCGTACGCTGTCCGCAGCGGTACTTATTCCTTTTTTTCCCATGGAGACCAGAGGAGAATCTGAAACATACAAAAAAGACCGAACAGACAAGAACTATACAACAAATACACAAAGATTTAACATAGCATAATTTTGCTGAACTAGACAGTTTCTCCCCACATCTTCATGTGGTCTGCTGCTGTGGATGTAGTATTGGCCCAATATCATTCAACGATATTGGAGGTTCTGGAAGAACAGAGAGAACAATTTCCCCATCATGTGAAGGCACCTCTTCGACATCCGGAAGGTTCAACAGGGAAACATTGTGTATCACAGGCATGGCATGATTCTGAGATGACGATAGTACGGTAGGAAAGCCAGAGTTGGTAACCACAACGGTGTTGTAGGTTTCTAAAACAGAGGGACGACGTGTACGTTACCGACGGAGAGTTACGCTGCTTCTCAGTTTCTGACATGCCACCTCGGCCCAAACCCGTTGATTTGCGGAATGTGGTTCTGATGAACGGAACCATTTATTTTGCTATCTTGGTCTTTATCAGTTCCATCAGGCATAAGAACGCCCTTTTTAATAAGCTCTTCTTTGGTTGAACGCATCGATATTTTCCTCTCTAGAGTTCTGGACGTCTCTTCAAAACGATCGCTCTTTTTCTTCCATTTCCACTTCCAGGGCTTGAAGAGCCTCCCGAGCATCGCGAACCGACTATGTTTACCCTCCATAGGTGAAGGGGTGGGCGACCGGGAGTTGGAGCCCACGGAACTCGTTTTCATGGCACCATTGACTTTTCTTACACAATACTATAGGTGAACAATAATCGGAAACACTCTCTTTTATAATACCTTGTTGTAACCAATCATCAATTTGATCGTTTACCTGTAATTTATCAGAACAAGATAAACGTCTGGCTCTCTGACACACAGGAATATCATCTTTTAATATAATATTCATTTTTAACTTAGTACTCTTAATTTTATTAGGTTTATAATTCTTAATTAGAGAACTCAAATCATTTCTCATATTAAATTTTTTAACATGTGACAAATCATAACTAGAGTTTTCTATCACATTTGCAACAGATAAAAAAGAAAAGGCACCTAAAGAGGATTCACTTTCATTCAATAAAACATCGCTCTTTGCGTGGCTTAGTTTCTTTATTTCAGTATATACACTGGGATATACAATAAATTCTTCGGTCAAGGTCGGTGATATTGCCGTTCGAACACTTAAACTGGGAGAGTGCTGAGTAAGAGAAATATTTATGGGTTTAACTTCTACCATACGCTGTTCGCCAAAACACGAGCTTAATGTTATGATCTCTTCGGAAGGCTTGTTCACTCTAATTAGTGAGGAATTTAGAACTGGAATCTGGCAACCTGAATCGATCAAGGCTGTTACGGGCTGATTTTCTACAAAAATGTTTACATATTGAAGATTTGCGAACTCATCGCTATTTTGTTTTTCGCTCTCGACTTTCAAAGTATTCACGTTTATTCTATTATGGATGTGGGATTCTTTAGGCTTAAAACGCTTCTCACAATCTCTTGCGTAATGAGATGAATCACCGCATATGTAGCAATTTTTATTTTGTCTTTCAAGATTTTGGGGATAGCTATCTTTAATCTTTGGTTTATAGTTTCGTGGTCTATTTTTAAAGGGGTCTTCGGTATATCCACAAGCAATAGGAGTTTCCTTACGTGATCCGCTTCTAGATGAAATATAAATATCGCACTCTTTAGCTAAATCAATAGGCCTAAACCAATCTTCCGCTTCTCGAATACCAATATGAGTTGCGGTTTCCTTATTTAAAGTTTCAAATAATTTATCAGAAATTAAAAGATCACATAGAGATTCAAAGGAATTAACTTTTCTTAAGGGCAGTCGGAACCCTCTATACCGACAATGTTAAATTGGCTGTTTTCGAGGTACATTTTCTCAAAATCTGTTATATGTACATGCTTGAAATTTTTTATATAATTAAAATACACATTTCTCATTATACTCAAATGAGCTTTTAGCTAATTTTGAATTTTTTCATAATTTATAAAATATTTTATCAAACATAGTTTACGTTAACCCGTTTTTCACATAAAAAAATTTGTAAAAAATAAATTTTGGGGTTTTTTACAAAAAGCTCATTTCAGTATATATTAGCCATCATTATAAATATATCATAAAAAATTTACATACCTGTGAACAGTAGTTTCTAAGAAAAGGAACATCGAACACATCAAAATTGACATTTTGAGAAAATTGATTTTAACGTATAATTACTTTTTAATTAAAACATTCCACCTCCATATTCTAAATCATCAGCATTTTTTAGTAGCTCATCATCTTCTTTCTTCCTTTTAAGTCTTTTTTCCTTCCTAACTTCCTTTGTTTTTTGTAAACAATAGTATTTTGCTCGTAACAGCCTCTGTTGGTCGAGGCACTCCATCGCCTGTACCGTGTAATCACCAGGCTCAATATACATTTTTCTCAAAATTTCTAGTTTTGATACATTCCCATATTAAATGAGGAAACTGCATCATATGTACCCAGTGACAAAACTTCTAATTGTACAAATGTTTTCTTCGGTACACGAGACCATATTACATTATTTACACTTTCGTTAGGATTTTGCGTACCTCCATGTAAACACTTTTTTAGCAATTCTGGATTAGCTAAATCCCTAAAAACAGGTCGCATGGCCTCCACAACATCCACAGGTAAACTATTTTTGTGATGATAAGTCTCCCAAGCAATTCTGTTTTTTTTTAAATTTGCACTACGTATCTGAATCAGAGGGACAAAATCCATGCTGAGGTTTTTCATAGGTTGATAGCTTGTGTAAAAAATATTGCCCATATGGCTTGTTGCATGTCCTTCACGCTAGACAAATTTCTGCGGATAGCTAGACCATAATATGCTTGCAGACGGTCGATTTCTGCCTCTGTCAATCTATTTCTTCCGCATAAAGGCTTTCCGTCAGAAAGTTTTTGACCTCTCATCTTAGTTTTCAAGCGTCGAAGACGTGTCCCCATTCTTTTCATAACATGACCTATGCATTCTAATTTCTCGACAGAGCAATGGTCACCATATACTTTGTTCTCGACAATAGAAGTAAACGCTTTGAGTCCCCATCTCCTAAATGTTTTGTGTACCGAACATTGTAGAGAGACTGGGAACGCTGAAAAATGGATAGAGCTCCAGCTACTCCATCTTACCGCTGTAGCCTTCAAAATTTCTCTTACAATTTTGAAGATGCTTGGTTTTGTTCGGACAAATACAATGTTTTGAAAAAAACTTCGACATCTATAACTTTGCCGGTATCAACACTTGTGACTGTCACCAAGCCATTCTTCGAAGAAAACCACGCTTCTGCCAGCTACCATCAACAGTAACAGCAAGGTCCCTTTTTCCATCATTTTCATCAACGGCTTCACGAACAGCTTCTGCCATACTGTGTTCACAGGTTTCTCTTGTTGCCTGCAGTAAAATGTGGTTGTACTTTGAGAATTTTGTGGGTGGCGGGGGAAGATTCATGATACCGCAAAACATCCTAGCAGACTCAGCACCTTTACCTATGCATCGCATAGCATACACTAGCCGGGTATTCAGTTCGTAATTCTCAGAACTATCGCATTTCTTGAGTTAAAAAAAGTATAGTTATATTTACAAGAAGGACATTTTAAGTGAAACTTCACAGCTTCACCACAGTTACTTTCACTGAGGTGCAACCTGAGTCCTGTTTTTTCACACTTTATACATTTTACAGCTTCAAAAAACACACAAGCTAAAAGGTTAATGTCCACAATAACATTTCTGAAACCAGAAAAGGCCTCATCCGAATATGAAATATCCATGTTTACAATTTTTCTCTCACTGGCAGATGGTTCAGTTTCATTAGTACAAAGCTTTGCACCATCAGCACAATTCTTTTCATCAGAAGAGTTCTTTGGAACAGTAGAATTGCTTTCACCACAACCATCATTACTTTTATTACATCTTCCTTTATTAAAAACTCCTCTTCGTTTCTTAAATACTTTAGTCGATGCTCTAGGCATGGTAAAGTCGATATATTATAGCAATTTTTTTTAAAAGTTTAAGTTTAATAATGTTAAAGAATACTTATGAGTTCAAAAATTATAACGCAGTTTTGAAAGTGTAAACAAACACTGATTTGACCGTTAAAAATACAGTGAAGTTTCAAATGGGTTAGGAAATAAAATAATAAAAGGCTCAATTTATACAATAAAAGATAAATGTTTTGATTTATACCAGACGCTCAACTTTTAAGCCAAAACAAAAAACTTTGTTTACTTTTACGCTTGTCAAATGGGCGTGGCCCAGTTTCAACGATTATTTAAAAATAGGTTTTTAGGGCTTCTACTTACCCTAGAGGTTAAAGTAAGGTATTTTTAGAAAGGTTAAAATCTGTACTATGTGGAAATGTAAAAATCTCAAATTGTCAAAAAAATCAAATTTTACCTTTTCGACTGCCCTTAACGAAGTTTGCCGTCAATCTTGCAGCAAATTGGATGTATGTCTCGCCTGACGATTTTACAGCATTTTTAAATGAGTTTAAACACTCGCGAGGGGTTACTTGGAATTCTCTGAGTACTATAGATTTTAGTTTTTCATAGTCATTTAATTCCTCCTTTTTAATATACATGAAGACATTATGAGCTCTTTCGCCCAGAAGATTTATTAAAATTTCAGATTTATATTCGTCATTTATTTTCTTGATTAAAAATGCGCGTTCTAATGATTGGAAGAACAGATTAAAATTTTCCGATCTGGTGGGAACAGGAAGAGATAAAGTTTTAATGATTTTGATCATATTTTCTATGTTTGTTTTGAACTGTTTCTCTTCGACTTTAGCTGCAGGATTTAAACTTAATGCTTTATTTTTAGCCGTTTGAAATTCGACTTCTTTTTCTAACTGTGCTAACTGAAGTTTTGCGAGCTCAATTTTCTGTTTTTCTAAAAGTTGCCTCTTTTTCGTTTCGTGATACCCTCTCATCTATATAGTTTTTAAAAGTTTTAATGAAATCTGCATCACTTTCAACTGTACTACTCTTCTCAATTTTAGTCTTTAGTTTAGCTATGGTGTCCGTACTCTCCACAGTACCGTCTAGATCCTCAACAATTCTTATGAGATCCTCTTTAAGAGCGCTTTTATACATTTTAGAAAAAATATGGAAAGATCCTACCTTTTTTTTCTAGCTCCCTTGTGGCTCGCAAGAACGATGTATCCAATAATTGAAGAAAAACATTGATTCTCTTCTACGCAGATGAACACAGATCCCACAACCTCTTCGCAGGTTATATCGTTAGACGAAAAATAGTTCTTGAAATTGTTTAAATTACACCTCTTCGTAGGTGATAAATCAATAGTTCCGGCCTCTACACAGGCGGAATATTCACACTGGGTTCGAATGAAAAATTCAACCTCTACACAGGTTGAGCAAAGTTTCCAAAAAATGGCGGCGCGTCTCCTCCACGGACGCTTCTTTTGTTCACGCGTTCCAAACTTTGATCAAAATCCCGGCCGAGCCCCCATAATTTGTGGGAGACAACAAGGGGTACAAGACATTTGTCTTCCTTCAGATTTATTTAAACTTAACAAAAATTAATTAAAAAAAGGTAACTATTCTACAATTAGATTTCCACGATGTGACGACGGGAACGCTTGCTCGCGCACCTCAGTCTCTTTCTCCGCTCTTTTCTCAATGGTCCAAGTTTTTGTTTCACATTGGATCAGCTGCGCCTGCGCACGGAGACTGCGTGCTTTGTTTCGTTGAGAGATTCAATTGGATGACGACTCCTCAACCGATTCCATATATATATATATATATAATTATATAATAATTAAATAATAATAAGTTAAACGTATTATTATTTAATTATTCCAATGTTTAAAAAAATGCTAAAGTCTTCTTATAGATAAAGTTAAAACGAATCAAGTATTTTATTATTGTTTGGGAATAAATAATAAGATATCATTGTAAAACTCAATAAAGTTTATTTAGTCTAATATCTTAATATATTAATATCTTAATGGCAAACAACCGCTGAAAACGAAATAAATCTTGAATTCTAACCAGTAATGATAAAGATTCGTTTAACTTTTTACGGAATATTTGATACACCGTCAAGTAGGTTTCAATTCTAAATAATCAGTCATAATTTGCTAACTCTGAAATAATGAAAGTCAATCTCTTTACACTTACCAACTCAAAAACCTATCTTTATAATTAAAAACTTAACACAAACCACACATCCGGTACAGTGGTTAATGATGCTCACAGCTTTTGTTTCGAATATTGGTGAAGGCATAGATGTTTGTAAATGTGCCGTCCCTGAGCGACATTCAACACTCTAAATATTCGTCGAGACGCAAGTCCTTTTGAGAAGTTGGTGGAAGGTGAAGGGTTGGAGGTCCTTGGGCACCCTTTTCACGGTGTTCCGTAACAACATTGGGGTGGAACAGAGCCAAATCTCATTGTCTCATGTATGGTACTCAAAGCTACGGCTAACGACAGTAGTAAAACTAGCCTCTTGCCAAGATAAATTTCGAGCGCTTCGATCTGACACCGTCAATCAGGTGGCATCAGGAAAAACAACTGCAAAAAATCTCAACGTTCTTCCTTATAAATACAATCTCAACACGTTTCCGCTTCAAATTTATTTCAATAGAAATAATTATTTGCAAGAATATCACGGTTCCTTAATAAAATGTTGTTCTCAAATAAATCAAACAATCCATAAAAGAGTTTTCTATTAAGACTAGTTGGAAACCCATTAACAAGTTACGCACTTTTAGGTAAAAAGGTTAAATGTATGACAAGATTATATATATATATATATATATAGCAATTCATATACTATTTTTCATAATTCCTAAAATTCATATATATATTTTTAGCAATTCATATACTAATATATGGTAGTATTTTATTATCTGTTAGGTTAGTTGATTAACAGTATATAATACAGAAATGTTGATCACAGTAGATAGTGACAAAGTATCGAATGCAGGACATTGTAGAGATTCTACGAGACTTTTTAATTCTTATAATTCTAGAGTATTCTGGAATAAGGAATGCTTAAAGAATTCTAAAAAAGATTTTTTGCATTGCAATAATGTTTCAAATAGCTCTAATGCTTACAAATGTAATTGGTACTTAGATAAGCTTCAAAATAGTTAATTTGGCAATATTAAAATTCCTTTTTACAAAAGATGTGGCGACAAAAGATGTAAAACTTGTAAAATGATCCTTAATGATCAAATCAAAGAGGATTCTAAATTTACCTTCTGTAAAACATGTAACTGTATTTACTTATTGACGTGTAATAAAAGCCAACTTAAATATATTGGACAGACATCTAATAAAATTAATATTAGAATTAATCAACATAGGCCAGATACTAAATACTTCAACAGTATTAAAAATTCAAATAAGATAGAAATAAGACACTTTAGTACACATGGTTTCGAAAATGTTTCTCTCAATATTATTAAAGTTCCTGATATTAAAGAAAGATTATGGTGGGAAAATTACTATGTATTAAATATTATAATGCAGTTTATCCTTATGGACTAAATGTAATATACCAAGGAAAAAATATTCTCAATGCAATTAAACAAAATTCTCAAGATTATTATTATAATAATGGAATTAATATATATATATATATATATATATATATATATATATATATATATATATATATATATAATAACTAATAAAAGAAAAACTAGAGGAGGTAGAACAACTAAAAGATTAAGTAGAGACAATAATGTACTTACAGATAGTATTATACATATTTGTAATAACTTTGATAACAATTTTAACATAAAACATATTAAATCTTTCATGTTTGGACTCAGTAAGACAGAATTATGTATTACAGAAGATGTACTAATATCACATAAAATTAAAGATCGCCATGCTCTGCATATTATAAAGGACATTCACAAATTTTTGAAACATAAACATAAAATAAAAGTTAATGTAAATAAAGATTATCAAATAGAATATTGTTCACTTTTATTTCTGGTATTTTTAAAAAACACATGTCATCTTTCCCAATACAAAATATTACTATTAAAAAAGCTTTTAAATACAATAAAAAAATAGGTAGATCAATTTTTAACTATAATGTGCCTATAAAGCAAAAAAACTTATTATGTAAATGTAATGACATTAAAGAATTCATAGATAAACATCACAAGAATGTTGTTACTGGTGACATCAATATTGTAAAAGACAGCAATCTCAGAAACATAATGAATAAAGGCACTGGATTTAGATTAATGATTTCGAATAATAATAAAATTATATAAAAAATCAGTTATATAATGATATTCAGCAATTTATATACAAAATAGCTAATTAAGTATAGTATGCCTATATAGGCATTCACAGAATTGAAAGGTAATATTACAAAGCAGCTTAATAAATATAACTTTGGTACAGATAAAAAAATCTTTTTTAATGATGTTAAAAATCATAATAAAAAATTACAAAATAATTTCATTATAGTTTATGTTGATAAAGTGCCAGGAAATTTTCCCTTCATATGTAAATACTATTATAATTTAATGATCAACAGACATTTTGATAATAATACAGCTTTTAACCTTTAAACATCGGCAGTACAACTGCCGTACCAGAATTTTTTTTGTCACTCGCATCGGCGCTGGTACGACTGTCGTACCAAGGCTTTAGAGAGAATTCTTCCCCCCACCCTTTTTTTCTGCATATCCTTTTACGATTTTCCCTGACCCGTTTTATGACTTTGCTTCTATTGTCCATAATTAAGTTTTTCGCCAACATTTTGCGCATTCCTTATCATTGGCGACATTTAGGAACAAGTTTCGACTTTAAGTCATCAATTTCTGATAGAGAAATAATTAATCGAATTTTTCATAAAAAATTAAGAATTCAAATTAATAATAGTGTTAAATCTCCACATAGATTTCTTAGTCCCAAATTTCATAAACACCCAGTCAAATTTAGGACAGTTGCAAATAGATTTAATACATATATCAGCAAAACAGGCAAAATTCTCCATAAAATATTACATGATACAATAAATAATCTTAAATCCACAGCCATACATAAAAATAGTAAATCTCTTATTGACAAAATGAAAGATAATAAGATTTATTCAGTCTATAGTTTAGATTTTGCAGATCTTTTTAACTTTATTGATATTGATGATATGATTAATATACTTGTAAGTTTGCATAAAGATAATTTATTTAATAATTTAAATTATGATAGATTTAGTTCACTACGTAGGTTAGTACTTAAAGAGAACTATATATTTCATAAGGGTAACTATTATCTGCAGATTAAGGTATCCGTACACCTTCGAAGAAAATTTTTTTTAAAAACTGTAATATTTGCTATTAAAATATTTTTTACTGATGAAATATAACTTAAAACTATGAAAAATACATTTAATATGTTACTTGTAGTACATAAAAAAATTTTAGGGAGTAAAGCATAGTGTAAATAGTAATTAAATTGATTATTAGAATAACGCCCATAACTCAAATGTAAACAAAAATATCCCTTTTCTGTCAATTTGATGATGATCATTATAACATTCTTTAGGGCTGGTACTATTTTCCTGATGATAATCAATTTATTACAATTTTTATCAAGTTTCGAGTAAAAGAACATTGAAAAATCCTTAAAAAATTATTACGAGCATGATATATACCTTAGTTACTAAAAACATATCAACTATATAATTATGAAAGTAGTAGGGGTTCTTTAAATCTATAAAACAAATATATTTATAAAATTTGAACTAATTTGGTTCACAACTTTTTCTGATATTTACGTCGTCAGATGTCAATACGTTAAACAAATTCATTTTGAGATAAATCAGAAATAAACTTTGAACTGCAAATTTTAATATTAAACACAATTTGATATACTTAAAATGCTCCTGATTTATAAATAACACCTTCTTTACTCTCTATGGCCGCGGTAGCCGAGTGGTATGGGTATCGAACCGTGGCTTGCCTTGTCACGAGTTCGAGCCCAGTACCACTAAAGATCCGCCGTGTAGGGCAGCGATGCACGTTAAATCTGTCGAGAGCTGAAACGTCCTCCCGTTGGTGTGGTGTGGTAGTTAGGAGAGGGGGGTGCCAGCT
Source organism: Trichonephila clavipes (assembly GCA_019973935.1). NCBI lineage: Eukaryota > Metazoa > Arthropoda > Arachnida > Araneae > Nephilidae > Trichonephila > Trichonephila clavipes. The sequence continues at coordinate 9,116 of BMAU01019093.1, read as the reverse complement.
CAGGTGTCGTCCACGTCACTTGACCATGGTTCAAAATTACGTGGTCCGTCGCCAAAAGCCCTCGTGTAGCTAAACAGTGCGACGTTAATCATAAATCAAATCAATCAAATCATTCTTTACTCTCTAAAACATTGATTTTTTTTTCCTTGTAGCTCTTAAAATTTTTCTACGCTGCTTTACATTTGGTGTTGAATGTCGTTCTGCGTGGTTAATTCTATTGATGTCAAGATGTTTGTATGCTTTTAAAGTAAAATAACCAGGAGTTATATTAAGTTTTTTAAAAATTTCAACACAACCCTTGTATCCATCATTAAATTGGATCACAGCATCCAATGCACCAGATTTTAAAATTTTGAGGCACACGAAAACTTCCTTGGGTACTCTCTGCCATATAACGCCATTTAAACACTCGTTTGAATTTTGTGTTTTGCCATGCAGGCATTTAGTAAGCAGTTCTTTGGTACACAACTCTAAATATGTAGGCTTAATCGTGTTTAGTACTTCATTTGATAAGCCTTTATATTTTTCGTTTGGCTTTTTGCCACAAGACAGTGCTCGCTGGTAGTAGCACCAACTATCTTTTCCGATGGGACACTGCCCATGCATCGGTTTCTCGACACTTGATGAGCAATGAAACAAAGCCGCAATAACATTTTGCTGAAGACCGGATAGGTTTCAACATTGCTACGAACAGCAATCCCATAATAGTTTTGCAATCGGTCAATAAAAGAGTCGGTGAGTTTGCCTTTACCAGACAGATTTTTATTTTTAGACTTTAGTTTGCGCAATCTCGCACCTACTCTCTTTTGAACATGACCAATGCATTCATATTTTGTGACGCTATCCTTCCCATAAGTATCTTTGACACTGATAAAGCCCTTAGAGTCCCCGTCATCATAATAATGTGCATATTTAAGGCCTCGTTGGCCAATAGAACGTTGGAAGATTCTCGTAGCACCAACAGCTTCCATTTTTAACGCAGAACCTTGAAAATTGCTATGGCACACGTGATCTGCTGCAAAAGTTTCCGACTCAATGCTTCTAGGCATTTAAGAAATCTTTCTGCAGGTGGGACAATATGACGACATTATTTCAATGTCTACTACTTTACCAGTGTCAACTGACAAAGCTGCGACACACCCATTCATGAAAGAGTAACCTCTACGCTGCCACGTTCCATCAACTGAAATGCCACATTCAACAATTTTATTTTTAGTAGGATGTAGCACTAACAGTTCAGAAGCTGCTTTTTGCATTGATAGTTCACTAACATAAGTTTATTCTCATGATTAGTGTACGCAGTTTTACTGAGCCTGGGTAAATTTAACGTACCACATAATTTAAACCCAGCAGAAAAAATACTTTTCCCAATTTGTCTCATACCATACACAAATCTTGTATTTACTTCAGGACAGTTTAAAGGTTTTCTTTGAACTAGAAATCCCTGAGTAAAAGTCACAAAGTTTACACCTGATAACAAAATTTGAGCACAAACCATATGTGGAATCCTCAGAAAGCAGGATACCTTCTTCGAAACATCTTGGGCAGCAAAGTTGTAAAAACAAATTTAAAAGGACTTCCATATCAATTATTCTGTTACCAGTAAGTGGTTTACGTTGATATTCTGCTATTTCTTCATCAAAGGCAGCAGGTATTTAATTTTTGAAGAACTGGCGTTGGTAGATGTTGCGCTGCTATTTTTTAAATGTTTAATGGTAGATCCATTTACTAGAAATTGGCGTTTTCTTTTGCACTAACTCTACGTTTAGCATTACCCATTTTAAATGACAAAAATTAAAATTTTCTGCTATAAAAAAGGATTAAACAAAAGCTTATAAAGAGCTACGCAATCATAAGCAAATGTAAACAAACAGTAAAGCACTCTATTTTCATGCCAGATTCTAGATAAAAATAAATAAAAAACCTGTTGCCAATTATATTCTTGATAATTCTGAAAACTCAAATTCATATTTTAAAAAGTTTAAATTTTTTACTATTGCATATTTAAACGATACTTTGAAAAATAAAATTGCAACAAACGTTTTTTCTACTTCGCAATGCAGACTTGTACTTCCGGGTTCAAAAAGGTGCTATCGAATGAAACTCAAATCCCCATAACTTAAGTTCTAAATAAGATAGAAACAAAATTTAAACACCATTTTAAAGAAAAAAGTTCATATTTTCAAATAACATTTAAATTAAAAAATCGAAAAATTTGACGAAAATGACGTTTTGAAGGTGTACGGATACCTTAAAGGTTTGCCACAAGGTGGCTCTGCGAGCAACTGTCTTACCAATTTATACTTACATTATTTTGAAGGTAGTTACTTTAATAATTCTAAATATTATATTTATTGTTATATAGATGACATAATCATTTTTGGCAAGCAAATCAATTTTATACCTAATACTAATTTTTCTCCACAATATCTTAATTTAATACAGACAAATAGTAACAACAATGAAGCAAATTTTCTTGACATACATATAAAATTAGTAGATAATGTAATAGCTTCTAATATTTATGATAAAAGAGAAGATTTTAATTTCAATATAATAAAAATTCCGCATTGGGAGAGTAATGCACATATTTCTATATTCAGAAATATTATTATTAATTATAAACAAGGCAATAAATTTCTAGTGTCAAAAAATCAGAAATAATAACGAACTATAAACATTTTACTAAATATTGCTTAAATAAGACATACCCAATTTATTTTATTAATAGTTATATCATTTAAAGCTATTCTAATTTGTAAGGATTAAAATTTCTTATATTAATTATAGTTTAATACCAAAAATTTACACATTTCATAGTTATAGTTACCTCCATATTCTATTATTAGTTAAAAAATTACTTATTATTATTTAATTCATATACACTGTAGTGTCTCTAAAGTTATGGTTTTTGTAACTCTTTCATTATATTTTTTTTTATTCTTTTTATACTTTTGTTAAGTGCTACATTTCAGCCATGCACATGCTTTGAATCTGCATTATTGTCCACAATCTGGCAATAACTTATTTATTGCACTCAGATTTAGTGCGGGATCTGCATTTTTAAGTGCAATTTTCAGGTAAGATACCTCTATTTTGTAATGGATTTACATATCCCTATCCATTACTTTCAATAGGTTTTTGCTCAGTATTATTTACATAAAGGGGGAAGGTTGGCTGGCCAAAAAACATGTTCAACCACACTTTTATATAAAAATTTCTTTTATATATTAGCTGTCCTAAGTCAGCAATGTTTATAATACTGCAGCATCCATTTTATAATTTTATTCGAAAAAAGCATTTCTTGTTTATAGAGAATTAGACTATATATATATATATATATATATATATATATATATATATATATATATATATATATATATATATATATATATATATATATATATATATATATATATATATATATATATATATATATATATATATATATATATATATATATATATATATATGTACATATCATGTTTTGGAGAAATTCTTGGATTGACAGGAGAAATGCAACGGGCAGCCGCGTTTGTCCTATTATATTTTATTTCAATATTCAGTAAAGAAGTCTGCACTCTCTCCAAGCCATGACAAAAACGAGAGCTCTTTCAGCGTTGATCAGCAGCGAGTGAGTCCTTAGAACACGTGTCTTCTCTAAGTCCGGCGAAAGTAGAAGTCAAAGTTCCTATGCGGGAGGTGGGTTGCGTTGTCCTGGTAGGAAGCTTACCCCAACTGACACTTGTGGGGCTGGGGATTCATCACAATCCCCCCTCCGCATGGCTCGTACAACAACAGGGACAGGATCACTGACGACAAACGATGACAGAAAACTTAGGTATATTTTTTAAAAAACTTTTATGAATTACTTTGATAATCGTTATGGCGTGGAGTACCTAATACTATGTTACACAAATACTCAAAATATTTCCGATTAAGTGGTTACAACCGAAAACAACAGTATCACAATCACTAATTATTACAGCAATATATTGTTGATATTTACAGAGCATGATAACATATTTCAAAATAATACAATGATATACTAGTGAAGGTGTTACAACAATATAGGTACGAAACACAATTTGTCTCAACTGTAAACAAGGTATATTTTCAGAATTGTATTTGTCAATTGAGTTTTCATTCATGACTTGGCCTTAAATTATCAGGGGAATAGAAACATCTTAATTTAGAAATATGGACAATTTAGGAATCTTTCTTCGCCAAAGAATTTGGTTTATTAATTTCATAAGTGACATCCGAACATTGCTTTATTATTTCATAAGGGCCAGAAAAAGGGGAGCTCAATTTCCTCGTATTAGGATGCTGGAACTCTTCATACACAACAAGATCACCTGGGTTGAATTTTTTTTTCAGTACAGCGAGCATCATATGTAATCTTATTTTTAATATGGTAATCTATTGTTCTCTGCAAAGCCAATTCACGTGCTTCATCAACAGATTCATAGTAATTATTCTGATCTATAGGTGATTGATATGGCAAGAGACCAAATAGCAAGTATGCTGGTGGGTATTTAGTTATTGAGTGTGGAGTTGAGTTACATTAATTACACACTTGGTCTAGTAGTGTTGTCCAAGGAATTTTAGTATATGAAGCATTTACCTTGCATTTAAGTCTAGTAACAAGAGATTGATTGGCACTTTCATTTTTACCATTTGTTTGAGGGTGATGAGCTGTAGTTAATAAATGTTTAATATTATAATTTCTAAGGAATTTTTTAAATCTGGAAGAAGTAAAGGCACCATTTCTATCAGTTAATAATTTTACAGGAATTTGGATTTGAAAGACTTGTTTTAAGATATTTGCATAGGTTTCAGAATTTTCATTTTTTGAAGGAAAAGCCCACACGTATCTTGTTTCATGGTCAATCACAATGTACAAAATTTTTTTGTACATTGTAATAGTTGAAACCTCCAACAGTATCCACAGATATAAACTCAAAAGGTTTACTGGTAGGTGAAACTTGTTGCAGTAACCCAAATTTCTTTTGTTTCCTTTTTTTTTGTAAAGCTAACATACCATGCAATGTTTAATGAACTCACTAACATCAGTTGTAATGTTAGGCCAATAGTATTGAAGTGAAATTAAATTCAACATTTTTTGAACACCAGAATGACCAAACTGCTCATTAGCTTGATTCAACAGTTTTAATCTTAATGAAAATGGAATAACTATTTTATGTAAATTTTTCTTTTTAATTACTTTTACATCTTTGATCTCATGGTATTTAGGTCCACAAAGATTATGATTCTTTTGATGAGTTTTAATTTCATTAATGTCAAGCAAATGACTTGAGTGTTGAAGGTGATGAGCAACCGGATGCCTGGATAACATATATGCTTCAATGTTCGTAGAACCCTTTAAATATTTAATTTCATAATCATACATACTTAGCTTTAATGACCAGCGGAATAATCGACCTCTTAAATTTTTAACATTTTTTAGCCAAACAAGAGCTGCATGGTCAGTATGTATGATAAACTTTTGGCCATGTAGGTAGCAATAAAATTTATCTAAAGCATCTATTATTGCAAGACATTCTAACTCAGTTATAGCATGATTTTTTCCGTAGTCTCTTAAGGTTCTAGAATGGTGAGCAATTGGGTGTAACACATTTGAGGCACCAGGTTGTTTCAACACAGCTCCAACACTTTTTTGTGATGCATCAACAAAAACATGACAAGTTAAGTCAGGATCCTACAAATGTAAAATCGGCTTCGTTATTAAACTTTCCTTTAGTTTCTCAAACGCATTTTGACATTCATCAGTCCAATTAAATTTCGCATCCTTTTTTAATAATATATTTAATGGATATCTAAGGTCAGCATATTCTGGAATAAACTTATGATACACATTTACTGAACCCAAGAACCTTTGAAGTTCTTTTACATTATTTGGCGGTTTCAACTTTTTGATAATGTCGATATTAGTATTAATTGGAGTAACTTTACCCTCTTCTATTTCATATCCCAAAAAGTTCATTTTAGTTTGGGCAAAGACACATTTAGATAGTTTCAATTTAATATTTTCTTTTTGGCAAATGTCAAAAATTATCTTCAGAGGATTCTAATGTTCTTTTTCTGACGAAGAAAATACTATGATATCATCGAAATAATTGCAAGCAAAATCGATTTTATACTTAGTTAATATTCTTCGAATTAATCTATTAAAAATTGCAGGGGCTACCTTAATTCCAAATGGTAATCTGCACCATTCATATAAGCCAAAGTAAGTGCAGAAAGCGAGTTTCTCAGTATCCTTTGGGTGAATGGGTACATGCCAATAACCGGAGGCTAAGTCTAAAGTTGAAAAAATTTTTGCTCGAGCGAACTTGTCTAATAAACTATCCATAATAGGCAATGGTTCAGAATCCACTTTACATAAAGCATTTAATTTTCTGAAGTCTATACAAAGTCTGGTCATTTTACTTTCATCGTGTTTAAAAGCTAAAGTCACTGGGGTTGAATGGGAACTATTACTTTCTTTAATTAACCCAGCTTGCAATAATTTCTGAACTTGACACTTAATTTCTTTTTCCTGAATAGGAGAACTACGATAAGGTCTGAGATGAACTGGTAAGTCAGATTTGAGTATAATTCTTTAAGGTTCAACTCTTAATTGACCTACATCATACTTGTCTTTAGAAAAAAAATGAATCATAATGGGAAAGTATTTCTCTTAACTCACACCTATTCTCTATGACAATCTGAGGTAGAACATTTTGATCCTCAGAGATCTGAGAATGAGGAGGAGTTACATATGTTTCATCGTTTATATGTAAAGAATATTTTCGTTCATTTTTGTATTTATTTGTTTTATTTACAATATTTCCATTTTGTTTTATTTGTAGATGACTGCAGTCAATAGTAAGGTTGAATTTTGATAATTCTGGTAGTCCAAGTATAAGATAGGGTAAAGTGTGATCTACAACATGCATCGTTACTAATTTAGAAATAGCACCTATTTTTAGATAAAATAAACATGTCTTACTCAGATTAATTGTACCCTGGGTTTGTTGTACAATTATGCTTTGGGCATTTTAGTTTTTTTTAAATCGTGCTTACTTACAAAATTATGAGACATAATGGAGATAGTTGAACCGGTATCAAGGATACATGGTAAGGGTTTCTTTTTAATATATCCAGATATTTCCAATAATTGTCAAATTTGGTATTCTTCCGTTGGAGGATCAACATTTGGTTGCATATGTATTTGAGGGGGTACTTGTATTGCCGAGAGTCTGAATGGACAAGTTTGAGCCCAATGATAGGCATTTTGAATCCCCTGGCACTCGCAAAATCTACACGGTTTAGGTGATAAGTTACTCAGAAAGTGCATTTTTGGACTGTTTAACGTTCTAGGAGTTTGGTTAGGAACCTGGCTTTGTGCAAACTTATTTGGCCTAAAATGTCTATGCTTCCAATTTTGGTAGTTTTCCCTAGGAACATTAAATATTGGGGTTCTACAATTACTATGATTTTCAATTTTGTTCTGTTCACTGTTTTGAATTTTTAATAATTTAGTCGCGGTTACTATCCATTCTGTTAGGTTACTAGGAGGACTTATAGTGAGTAACTACCTTAAATTAATGAGTAAGCCATCTGTTAATCCTTCTAATATCGTACATGGGGAAAAATTTTAATTGTCTGCCAATTTCCAATTTTTCATGGAAGTACTGAGCAATTTCCTTTCCATTAAAAGTTTTTTGCGTGAAATCATTTAAACTAGTAATTGATGGCGCAAGATATTTTTCTGTTAAGAAACAAGTGGATTCCTCCCAATTGTTAATTTTATCATAAAAATTAATGTAATCCGTTAAGGCACTGTTCTTTAAATAGTTAGATATATTGGTAATTTTCCAAGAATAATCTAGGTTCAATTTTCGACATTTATCATTGAAGTATTTTAACCATGAAATTACTTGCATAGAATTATTTGGATCAAAAGCTATTAATTGGTTTTCAGCAGTTTGAGCTTTTGATATATCACTTGTTTCCGTCATATTTGTTTTTTTACCACCACGTAACTACATAAATAGATTAAAAGTAGAATAAATGAAATTAAAATTTAATACACCGAAAAACAGTATCAAAAAGTTTTACATCTCAGCAAACGATCACAATTAAAAATAATTATACGCAAAGGAAATCAATGAAATTTTTTTTAAAAAAATGTATATACCAAAATATAAGAAATCAAATAAATGTACCAAAATATAAGAAATCAAATAAATGTACCAAAATATAAGAAATCAAATAAATGTACCAAAATATAAGAAATCAAATAAATATATCAAAATATAAGAAATCAAATAAAGATACCAAATCAAGCATTATTTTATTCAAACTTAATAACGAATGCAAGTCGCACACAATTATAATAAATTTACCATAATATACAGAATTCTAAGTAATTATTTTGCGAACTTAAAATAACTAAACTTATGAACTTGAAGCACTTGAAAACATCCCAAAATTTTAACATTGCAAGTGTAAGGATACCTTTGATTATTCAAAACGAAGTGTGTGTGTGGTTAAAAAGTTTTTCTTTCTTATCTCACTACACACACTTTTTTGAATTTGAAGACGTACTGGTAGACTTTTGTTCTGTTGATTATCACAATGGGTTACTTGGAGAATTTTCTTTTGACACAAGCATATACTTTGAATTATGTTGATTTTCGAAGTAAAGTTTTTGAAGAAACTTTCTTTTAAATAAATCGTATTCCGATCTATGTAGCCGTACAAATTTGTACAAACAAGTTGCTATGTTGCGCTGTTATTCAATTTTTGAAGCAGTCATTTTTATTCTTGCCACGTGTTCACATCCTACCGGCTATTATCATGTTTCGGAGAAATTCTTGGATTGACAGGAGAAATGCAACGGACAGTCGTTTATCCTATTATATTTTATTTCAATATTCAGTAATAAAGTCTGGACTCCAAGCCAGGACAAAAACGAGAGCTCTTTCAGCGTTGATCAGCAGCGAGTGAGTACTTAGAACACGTGTCTTCTTTAAGTCCGACGAAAGTAGAAGTCAAAGTTCCTATGCGGGAGGTGGGTTGAGTTGTCCTGATAGGAAGTTTACCCC